>JAQQZT010000009.1:23883826-23912598 GCA_030068275.1 Clarias platycephalus | reverse complement strand
AGAGCCGTGATTAATGTGGGAGCGCAAGTACCTCTCATCCCTCCCCCCCTGAGAGAGCTCGGCCAATCAGCTCTCTCGAGGCCTCCGGCTGTAAGAGGAAAACAGCATCACCCGGGGTTCGAACCAGCGATCTCCGCATGATAGGGCGAGCGCTTTACCACTGCGCCACTCGGAGGCCTGCTGCTTGATATTTTTATTCATTCATTTATTTATGTATTTATTTTGGCCAGGCAGTGTACAGTATATCACAAATTATACTGTACTGTACATACTGTATATACATAAAGTGCACAAATGCAAGCATGGTCAAGGTGAAATGGGCTCAGTGTGTGTGTGTGTGTGTGTGTGTGTGTTTGGTCATCCACATTGTTCTTGTCCTTGAGAACGTAGTGTGTGGTGTAAAGTGTAAAGCGTTACCTCTGGCATCTATTTACACAACATACAGTCAGATCAATACTTTTTATGATTTTTGCGGTCAGTGGAATTTGTTAACTAGAACACAAAGTTAACGAGCAGTAGACAGAGGCACTACTGTAATTGAAACTGTTATCTATTAATATTTTCATAGTAAACATTTCTAAGTTCTACTGACACCCGGATTCACTTGTGTACCCTAAATAAATAATTATGGAAGAAATGAAGTACACTAATACTACTACTCCTACTACTGATAATAATAATAATAATAATAGTAGAGAGTGAAGCGGGTGTACTGTGTGTGTTCTAGTGAGATCAGCCGCTTGGACCTGGGGCTCATCGTGGAGGTTTGGAATAAAGGTCTCATCTGGGACACCATGCTGGGGACGGCGTGGATCCCGCTCGAAAGCGTCTGCCGCTCAGAAGAGGTGATATTTAACATTTTTTTTTTTTTGCCATCGACTTCTGGACCTGTCTTTTTAAAGTATTATTTTATTGATTTTAATTAGTGTTTTACTTGATTAGATTGATTGATCAAATTCAGAACACATATTGATGGAATTTCTCCTCTTAATCTCTTCAGGAAGGTCCTGGAGAGTGGACGTTTCTGCACTCGGAGGTTCTGATGAAGGCAGACGAAATCTGCGGCACCAAGAACCCGACGCCTCACCGGGTCCTCCTGGACACTCGCTTCGAGCTTCCCTTTGGTAAGACCCCACACGTTAGTGTTGTCCTGTCTCTAGTAGGTGCATCCCTGTGTATCCTCGTTAGGGTGTGTGTTAACTGACTTGAAAGGCATGTGTGTGACTCTATGCTGCGCAATCCTGAGCCCTATACGTATATAAGAAATGGCTGAAATGCTCTGTGTTTTAAGAGCTACACATAAATCATTGCGTTATTGTTGACGATAAACTGGAATCCGAGCGGATCAGTAAGCATCTATTCTTTCTGCTTCATCTTCTGTGCCTGACGCGCGTTCTTCTTTATCCATCAGTTTCTATTGATTTAATTAAATCTCATCAAGGTTAAAGGAGTCTCAGGAAATTAACAGGAATCATCAAGGCTGAAATTACTTAGAGCTAACTTTTAAACAAGTCATGTTTGTGCATTTACAGTGTTGATTAGATTCTGCAAAAAAAATTAAATAATAATAATTAGCTGTAATCGTAATTCCTTGAAGTGAACTTTAGTTCCTGGTCTACATCCGAGTACTAGTGAAACAGCAGGGGATTATATAGAGGAATAAAGGGAGTTTTTAACTCTTAGAACTGTCCTCTGTGCAGTCAAAAGTCCCGGTTTGACTTGAACGCCCATGTGATTGAGGACTTTGCAGGCTTGGTAGTACTGCTGGGGGTCGAGTCCATGATCTACTGATCAGCAGTCTAAGATCTTAACCACTGGTCCTTGTAACTGTCGGATTAAAATCATTACTTTACTGTCTTTGCCACTTTAATAAAACGTCCCTCGTGGACTCTGATTTAAACAGGTTGGTTAAAGGTAAAGCTTTGCCGAGTCTCAGTGTTTGGTTTTACAGCGCAGACTCGGTCAGCGATTGATCCCATTCATAAAGCTGCCTGTTTTATCTAAGCCCTTTGAAGCTGTGAGTATTTTTAATGCTCTGCTGTCCTTCAGTGGCCGGCCGTGCCTTCAAAGGCTGGGGATGTGATGCAGAAACACACAGCACTGGCTCGCTGGTTCACGGTCACAGATCTATTAAAGAATGTTTAAACCAGGTATATTTACAATCTCGGGTTTAAAACGACTTCTGTTCTTGTCTATTTCAAATAATTAATGAATAGATCATGAGTGTGTGATGGGAAAATAATCACTGTCGGAGTGATGTCATGTAGACCATGTGACTGTTCCACCTTTTCTTTGGTGAAGCATTCTGCCAATGACTACAGTGGATTATATTCTTATTGAAAATGTGATCCATTTATAGTTACATTTGGTTTGGTTCGGTTTGTTCCTTGGTAACACTGGAAGATCCCTTGTAGAACCGCCGGAGAAGATTTCATATTGTTTCTCTTGAATAATAATTACGATTTCTCATTATAGTTCTTTTGAAATCTTCTGGAATGAAATTATAGATAAATATTCAAAATAACGAGAATTTTAGGACTTGTGTGTTGATGGAAATTGTCTCACTAGGTGTATTGTGAGGACAGGAATGGTTAGGGACAGTATGAGACAGTTTATTGCTGAAGGACTCGACTATCTGAAGAAGAGTGTAAACCATTTTCAATTCATACATGTTGAATTTATGTCGGATTATATACATTATGTTCATTACTGAAGATTTTCCCTCAGTCATTTTTTCTCTATAGTGCAATATAAAGATGATACCCTTTTTTTTTTTTTTTGTCAATTTCTATACTTTTTTTTGGAATTAGGGTTATAATAAAGACTTAAATTATTGACAAGCTGTACATAAATTCACGGGTGTGCATACTGTAATTGCGCCAGTCTGTATCATGATTTAGACTTTTCTACAATTAATTGTGCAGCACTAATTATAGTGGACAGTAATATTATTTTATTCTGTGTATTATTATTATTATTATTATTATTATTATTATTATTATTATAATAAAGATGCCATTGATGCTGATGGTGATGATTGTCTCGAGTATTTCTCCTCCGTCTCTCTGACAGAAATCCCAGAGGACGAGGCTCGGTACTGGTCCAGCAAACTGGAGAGCATCAACGCCATGGGAATGCACGATGAGGTGAAGCACAACAACATAATTTATGAATATGTACTGTATATGAATGTATTGACTTTTGCAAATACTTTCTTCTGTTGTTTGATTTTGAGAGCACAAGATTATTCATTGTACCACAGGATTATTTTTTCAACGTTGGTGAAATGTCGGTGTTTTAAAGGAGGTGCTTACAGTACAGCTCTTCCACTGACATGGTGCTGATGATGCAACCCCAGATCACAACACTGCCTCTTTACTGTTCATTCTTTACCATGTGACTTCACTAAGTGTTAGAGCGATCTCCGTTCATGTTTTTCTTCTTTTTTTTTTTTTCCGACTACATTTCTTCCACAAAGTTGACGGTTTAGATCCTTCCAGGGTTTAATAATGTGCCGAAGGGGTCTTAACCCAGTTCCAGTCATTTCCAATCCCCAAACAGTTCTTGCCAATGGCAATCTGGCACCTTGTCAGTAGAAATGTACTCTAATGCTCAGTTCCTTTATTCGTTTTTTAAATGTTGAAGACTTGTTTGATGTAGTTGATCCTCTTATTCTTTCTTTTTTTTTTTTTTTTTCTTAACCTGTCATCAGTTTTAGAGAGAACCCACTGGTTTGGTATGATCTCAGTAATCAGCATGCGTGTGTGTTGAGTGGTTAGTGTGTTCAAGTGATTTTTATTTTATTTTTTTAAAGAATTCCAGTTCTCTACACAAAAATAAAAAGAAATCAGTGTGCTGTGTCTTTATATTAAGAGGATGCATGTGTACAATTAGCAACTTGATGAAAATTAATATTAATACTATATTATAATAATAATTAATATGAACTAACAGTTGCTGAAAATGATTTATTAGTTTTTTGTTGTGCAGTGCTAAAACACTCCATTGTTGTGGAATTATTTCTAAAATAGACGCAGGTCTGTGTTATTCCTAATGCCTGTGATTTTATTATGTCACATCAGTTCCCGCTGCAGGATGACGGAGTCGGACGCCTTCTACCTTTAGCAGCGTCTCAGTGTTGTGAGTACTTATACGTTTAGCACACCAGGTGGCGCCATGCAGCCACTTCACCATGTAGTCCGAGAGTCTTCTTTTCCATACCCACCTCACTGTAAGATGTTTTAAAGTTGGAGTGGTGCAATATTTTGGTTAAAAACGAAATATCTAAACATCTAATTATTTTACCTCCTTTCACTCCTCTGCTGTTTGATTTGCCAGGCAGCCATTTCGGATGGCCAAGCTCACAGAGTATGTAATGACTATTTTGCCCTAATGCTACAGATTATTTCCTTATTCCCTAATGTCTCCCGACGGTGCCGTTTAGTGTCCTCCCTGTGCTCAACTGGTCGGCTCTAAGGTCTCGAGTCGAATCAGAGGAAAGCGGGGAGGACATTAGGCGGTGTGGAAAGTCTGGAGTGATGCCCCATTACCCTTAAGGCTTTTTGCTCCGTTGATCCTTTCCTTTACAGTCCTTTTGCTTCCCCAGCTTAAGTGCATGCTCTCTAGTTTATACGCTGACATGGTTTTTCTCAGTTTCTAGTCATGAAGGAAATCCTACAGTAAAGCAAAAAGACGCACAGCTAATATCTTATTATATCACAGCACTGTTAAATTCTTGATTCTGATTGGGCTCAAATTTGTGGGTTCTGCATCAGCATCACTGACAATTTCGTATTAATTAATCCCCTCGTTTTTATAACTTTATTTTTACATTTAAAGTCCACATAATCATTCATGCTTCACATAATCAAATCTAATTATAAAACTCAATAAAAAGTGCGCGTTTATTGCTGCTGTAAAGTAAGTGATAACAAGAACTAACTTGTTTGACGGTTGTTGATTGTAACTAAAAATTGATAAAACGTACATCCTTTAAACAAATAAAGAAATGCGGTAGCTGGCAAATTGCTGTGTTATGAAAGCAAACAAATTCTCGTGACCTTATTGGAAAATGATCAGTGTTGTTTTGGTAAAAATAAGTCCACGTATATGATTCAGAGTTGATCAGTTGACTTTCAGACATATCATCCTATACTGTATATAGACTGTCCAGACGATTGCGCTAGCACCGATGGTCAAGCAGCGCCGTCATATTGGACTTTAATCGAAATCTAAAGTCAGGTTATGAACTAATCTTATTATAACAACAGTTACTGCATTAAGTTTTACAATTGAATAAAACATCTTCTGTATTTTTAAGAAATGCACATTTCTTGAGTAAATGCTCCTGTCGACAATGTTTCGACTAAATGAATGTGTTGCCGGCTCAGTAAACGAGGCTCTTTGTTTCTGTCATCCATATATGTGTGTGTGTTATCTGTGTCAACTCTTGTGTCATTCATGTGGCATGTTTCATATGGTTTAAGTGTTGCGTTTTTAAGTACAGGCTAATACAAGCAGCATGATATGGCAACCAGTCTCTAGCATTTTTGAAGCTAGCTTTCCTTCCTCAACTGAAACAGAGCATTTTTGCCACTTAATTATATTTTTATTGTTAAAATTTACATTTAGCATTTTGCAGCACCCTTTTCTGAGTCTATTATGTCACTCACACAGCGTTGGATGATCTGGACAGTGCAGTGGACGATCGTGACAGTGACTACAGGAGTGAAACGAGCAACAGTCTACCACCGCGGTACCACACCACGGCTCAGCCCAACTCCTCTGTACACCAGTACCCAGTGGGACCACGTTTTCAGCAGCACCCAGATTCCTGCACAGACTCAGTGCATAGTTTCGAACTGGACTATAGAGACAATCATCCAAGCAGGTAAAATTTATAAATTCTCTGATTAAGGTTGTGTCTTTATTTATTTATTTATTTATTTATTTATTTTTGTGTTGCTTGACCTTGATGCAACTTTTGACAACATGAATCCTGGATATATTAGACACTGGTGGAGGTAGAAGAACACCCTGTTCCTGGATTCCGTTTGACTGATCATTATAATGCACATGGTGGCTTTACTATACATACTAAAGTAAAGTTTGGTGTTCCGCAAAGATTGGTTTTAGGCCCATTACTATTTTCTTTATATTTGCTTCTTCTGGGTGATATCATCCATAACCCTGGTATTAGTTTTCAATATTTGCTGATGAGACACAGTTATAAGATTCTGCAAAGCATTATTAGATGCACCAGCTTAATAAAGTTGAGGAATGTGTGACATGCATTAGACACTGCATACTGATTTGCAACAGTGTCCATTGTAAAAAACGCTAAAAAACAAATGAAATTTAATTTAATCAAATTGAATTTCAAGATATAGTGAAGTCTCCAGTTGAAGACAAAATGATAAGGCTTAGATTTTGACATTTGAGTTTGTTAGATGCATTGGAGACATAACATGTCTTGTTGTGGACTATTCCCTCTTTGGCACTGACTGATGTTAAGTTTCAGGGTAATTGCTGTATATAAATGAGAGTGAAATTATTAATTTAAATGTTGTTGCCAATATGTTGTAAACTATCTGTGTGTCTTCTTACTAAGAAGAGTCTTTACAAGAGATCTTCATTTTTATTTTGTGTACAGCTCAAAGAAAAGCATTTGTTTGTCATAATTTTTTTATTTATTTTATATTATAAAATTTTTAGATTTCATTTGTTTCAGTTTAAAATGCTCTTGCGTGCTTTAGCTGGGTATTGTTGACTTTGTATTGCATCACACGGTTCCTAGGATAATTTTAATATTTCGACATAACTTACGTAACATTAATTAAAAGGATTTATTAATCCATATTTTGTTACGTTATTACGTTACTTTTGTTTCTGTCTGTTTTAATATTGATTTTTCTATCTTTTTTGTCTTTTCTTCTTTTTTAAACCTTCTTTTTTTTATCGACCTGCTACTTTAAATAAGAACCCTAAATGAGAGAGGGAGGGTTAAAATAATTCCTGTAGATTCAGGTATGGGAATAGAGGACTGGGAGATCAAATATAAAACGTGGGATAAAGGTTCCCTGAGTAATTTTCCTGATAAAGAAGAATATGAGTTGGATATAGAGGACAGCAGGCCAAATAACATCATTCACGTCACAAGATCCAGTCAGGATTCTGTGATTAGGCAACAGCCTAAGAAATCAAAAGTCAAGATCCCTGCCTTTCCAGAGGGTTACGACACCATCGACCGAAGACGAAGAAAAAAGGTTCGAGATCCAGTTGGGCGTGCAAAAGCAAGAACAGAATACATTGGAAAAGACTTTGTAGATCCTGATCTTGCCCTTCTCCGTCAGAAACGGGGAGAGCTTGTGCTGCGGCAAGTAGCAGAAATGGAAGAAGAAGATGAAAAGACGATGCCGTGTTTAAGGCCATACAAAAATGGCTTGTTCTTCAAAACTAGAATGCAGACTAAAAACAAACTGGAAAACGCATTTCCTGACTGCATGATGAATCAAGACAAGGAAGGAACAAGACTTAGGTTGAGCATGGACCATCATTTTGATGGCCCATATGAGATGCAAGGATTTGAAGAGAAGTTAGAGGTATTCTGCTCTGAAATTAGTCAGAATTATAAACACAACAAAAATGATTCATCTTTTGGTGGCTACGCTGACAAGCTTCAGGGATGTCATGATAGAAAGAGTGCAAAGGCTAAAATTGGAAGACAGTCCCCTGAAGTTGTGTTGTCTCCTGTGGAGGAACCAAGCGACGAGTATATTAATCCAATAGATGAACTTCAATGCTTAGTGGAAACTGTGTCAGAATATCTGGCTGAAAAAGAGGAGGAGATCAGTAAGTATGGTTCCTTGCCTGAATTGAGCAAATCAAGGCTGTCCTTCCAGGAAAGTGCAAGGTCAGAATCTTTTGGAGATGAACAATGTGTTATCTCTAAGGAGTTAAAAGAGGACAAAGCTATTGAGGGGAAACATTTGTCTGAACAGGGATCAGGCATGAAGAATGCCATGAACTCCTTATTTAGCTCTCTCACTGAAAAAACAGCCACAGGTTCAAAACCAACAAGATCAAGTTCTGTTCAGCATTTAGAAACATCAGATTGTGCTAAAGGGAGCTCTGGTTTATCCAAATTGTTGTCATTTATGACAAAGTCTCAAAGTCCAGCACCAGTAGCTGTGGTATCTCCTACTCAAGAGACTCTCCATGATGAGAGGAAGCTCCAAATGTCTACTAGACCAGCAGAAGCAAAGACACAAGAAAGCAATCAAAAGTTAGAACCTAAGAGACAAAATAAAGGTGACCTAAATACAAATGTTAATGAATGCCAGACACTTTTCTCAAAGATCAAACAAGTAAAGCCTCAAATTAAACCAAATTTAATGGAACAAGCAAGGATTCATGCAACAAGCAAGAGTTTTTCAGAAGAAGCCAGTAGGAATGAGCTTAGCATGAATCCCAGGCATTCTGCAGATCAATCTAATAGTATGCAAGATTTCAGGCATAATGGAGATCAGACTAGAACTGCCCCTGTCTTCACAGAGACACAGACCCAATCTGCCAATAGCGAGAATGTATCGCAAAAATCCACTGCAGATTTAGGATTTTTCAGTCCCTTGAAGAAATCAATTAGATCTTTGATCTCTCCAGTGCCTCATATGCCTCCTCAAAACGAGACGCAAACAGTTTTTCCTGTATTCAGATCAGAATATTATGCCAAAGAAGGAAATTCTTTGGATGTATCATCACGTGGGAACGAAATTGATGATTCAGATAATGTGCCTACACAACATCCCCTAAAAGCAGAAAAGGCACAGTTTTCTGGACCCTTTAAATTTTCCTCAGCTGATAAGACTGGTGGGCTTATGAGGTCACCAAAAACCTTAGACAAACCAGGGCAGACTGCACCTCCTGAAAGTAGCTCTGCTTCTAATATTTCTTTAAACCCCAGCTTTGCTCAAAATCTTGCTGAAAAACAGCCCATGGTGACTTCAGAGACTAATTGGTTTTCAAGTCTTTTTAAGACTGCACCAAATGAAATGGTGCAGGCTGCAGGTCCAGAGGGCCAAAGGTTGCTCAACCGGAGCGCTCAACCACCTCTCGGGTCAAGTCAAAAGATAGTAAGTCCATCCCAAAAACCAATCAAAGTAGTTGATGAACAGATGCATAATATTCAACAAACCCCAAACACAGATGCACCTTTTACTCCAGAACCAAATACATCCCAGCCAAAACCACAAGGCTTTTTCTCTACTTTGTTTAAATCATCTTTTTCTGATGACATGACGTGTCCCAAAATGGATCAGCATTCGGCACAAAGAGGCTTATTTTCTGGCATCATGAAATTTGCTTCTAATAGTGAGATTTCAAAAGAAACACAGTCTAACCCAGTAAAACTAATAAGTGAGCCAAGTCAAGCTACAAATCGGACCTATCTGAGAAATCAGCCACATCCTCATCAGCAAGCACAAAGCCCATCTGCAGAAGGAGTCCCTTCTGTACCAGGTAAGAAAGCACCTCAACACAGAGACCCCACAGACTGCCAGCTGTCTCAACAACCTTTACCGCCTCAGCAAGCATCTTCTCAACAAGGAACTATTTTGTCTGATCTTTTCAAATTAGTTTCCAATGATAGTTTCTCAAATAATCAGGCTAGCTCAGGGCAGCCTGAAAATGTCCCAGCAAGTGTTTATCCATTTGAGGCTTCTTATCAACCGTCCACACACAATGTTCAAGAGCATCAGTCAAGAATCTCAAATGATTCCTCAGACATACAGGAACCCTTAGAGGGATGTTCAAGACAGAGTGACGATGGACTCCAACCAGCAGTTGAACTTGGTGGCTTTTTATCTAGCCTTTTCAAATTTTCATCAGATAATTCATCTGCCAGTCAGTCTGCATCAACTGAACAACAATCAAAACCCAAAAATGTACGGCGAAGCTCTTTTGATAGTCTATCTATTGATCAGAGCCCTCCTTTAACACAGGAAGATACCCAGTCAGGAATCTTATCTGGAATTTTTCACAAGTTAAGAGCTTCTTCTGAAGCACAGAGCAAATGGGCTTCACATGACCAGAAAGAGCAGTGGCAGTGTGTACAGAATGAGCTTTCTTCTCAAAATGTATCATCATTTAAACAGCAGAATCAAGAACAAGCCGTAATGAGAGACCAAAAGTACCCTGGTTCAGGAGGGCAATCTGTGCAATGTTCAAAAAAGGGATCAAATGAATCTCATTTAGGGGCTCACATGGAAATGGGCAAAGAAAGAAATGCCAGTGCTTTGTTTACTTCACGCCCAAATAGAAGGAATGGTGCTGTCATAAATAATGTGCCAGTCTACATTAATGACACTAATTTGGACCTGAGGACTTTGGCAAGTTATGAAACATCACAACCAATGAATGGAGCCTATATTTCAAACAGCACAGGTCATTTGCCACAGATGTCATCTTTCTTAAATCATGTAGAAAACTTAAACAGCACTGACAATCTTCCTTCCTCCCCTGTTGTCCGAACAGAACAAGTACATTCACCCCAGCCATATTTAATCCAGAGCTACCCTTCCTTACATCATTTCCCAGAGCAGCATCCTTGTCACAATAATACATTTTACCGATTTGGTCCTAACTATGAACATTATCTGAACCAAAATTCTGTTTTAAGGGAACAGTTGCATAACCAGTCAATGAACTATCATCCTTGGGAATATAACCATGCACCAATTTTCGAGGCATTGCAAGAAGTGTCTCAAAGCTTTAGAATGAATGAGGATGAATATCAACAGTACTATTTCACACATGACTGGATGGCATTTAACAACCGACAGAACAAAAACCTTCAGCAGCAAGAGTATCACAGTAGTCTAGCCAACAATTTAAATGTGGAGCAAATGTGGAGCAGCAACAACAGTTTGGATATGATCAATCATGGTGGCTTCTGTATTGAGCAATCGGGTGCTTTGAATCTGAGCAAAAAGAACAGTACTAAATTTGGCAGTTTCCAGTCATTGAGTGAGGAGAGCTGCTACAGTTTAAATAGTGTAACATATCTTGAAGACTATTATGAGGAACATCCGACAAATTTATCTTACTCTGCTTTTAGAGAAAATAAATGCACAAGTGCCTATATAGAACCTGCAAGTAACAAATGTTATCCTAGTTTAATTTGTTACAACAATGGCTGGAATGATACTTCTGCAACAACTGCTGAAAATGAGGACTATGGATATTTTGAAGATCTGGAATGGTTCCAACAATGGCTGTTATTGCTAGAGCAAGGGATGTGGTGGCCAGCAGATGATGGAGATTGTGGATACTTTGTCTACACTGATCACGAGTATATCTATGCATTGCTGACAGATGAGTCTGGTCAGCACGTGTATGCCTGTGCTCCAGAAGATGACGTGTGGGGAAATGGGCAGATGTCTGATGACTATCCAATCGCCATGCTCCATAATGACATGGTTATTGTATGTGGTTTCAAAATTCCTCTCTACAATGAGGATGAGCTATTCTGGTTTCCAGAACAAGATCAGAGTGAGGCTGAGCTTTTAAATGCACCCCTTGACCTATCTGATGCATATAGGAAAGGTAATGAAATTATGAATCTGAACTTGAAAAGGTTCTCTGAGATGTTTGAAAGCTCTATTCCTCCCCAAAGACAGCAAGCTATGGATTTTTCATTGTATCGATTAAACAAGGTTAAAATGGACACAGGGCAACACACACAGAATGATTTTGCTAACCAGGACTCTCTTCTGGAGGTCCTGGATCTGAGTGTTAAAGGAACTAATTGCAGCATTAATAACCAAACAACCAAAGAACTGCTGTCTCAGAAAGTCTGTATTTCTATTTGCCCAACTCCAATGACCTCCTCATCGGGTGTTTATGATTGTTACCAACCTCGTCAGAGACGTCATTCATCCTTTGGATTGAAGGTAAAACACATAGATGACACTTCAGAGGAAGAATGGCAAAAAAGAGTTCAGCCTGGGGAGGAACAGGCCAAGAAGCCAATCGAGAAAATATCGTCTCTCTTTTCTTCTCTTGTTAGAAAAAGTCAAGAATCAGAATCGCACAGAAGAATTACTGGCTCTGAATCATTATCTGTCAAAAATGGAATGAAACATCTTGGAATAATTCAGGATAAATCTGACAAGTCTTTGGTTGCAAAATCCCGAAGTGGCAAGGACATTAAAAACATTCCCCCTTCGGGTCCCCAAGGTAGAAAGAGTGATGTTTCTTCTTCCGTAACCTCAAAAGAAAGCACAAATGAGCAGACCTCTGAAAGTTCCTCTAGAATCTTACCAAAAGTTTCATCATCTGTAAGTGGTCACAGTGTAACCCAGAAGCCTAAACTGGCTAGACAAGCCACTATGTCCCAGCAATCATCTATTCCCAATGTTTCTACAGATATGCCAGATGGACAAGATGGTGAAAAACCTTCTGAGCAAGGGGGTTTTCTAGATTTTTTCAAGAATGTGATAGGAATAGAGGAGCCAAATCAAAAGTCTGTCCAATCTTCTCAAGTTGTAGCAAATCAAGAACAGAAAAACAAATGTGTCCTTGATGGGGTAAAAGATTCAAGTACAGGCAAAGGCACTAAAATGACCAAACTACAGGGGTCATCGAAAGAATTGTTAACCATGGAAAGCACTACTTCAAAGTGTGAAGGGATTCAGAAACCACAAAGTCTGGGTAGTGAACCTGATGTCTCCAAAGCATCACGGACATCTCAGGGACGCATGCCTAAAAGTGCATCACAGATATTTCCCCCTAATGTTAACGATGAACTGATTTTAGGGGGTTCTCAAACAGTGTCCACAACTAGGTGTAATAAACCTGAACCTTCCACTACATCAACAAGTGGACTGTTTGGTTTTTCTTTTGCAATCTCTGCACACACAAATAGTAAGGAGGAAACTGCTGGAAAAGAGATTCTGTCAATTTTTAGTGATTCTAGTTCACAACAGGTACCACCTCAAAGAAAATCAGATTCTCAATGTCATGGTGGGAGCGAAACTGCCTTAAACAAAACAAGTAATAAAATCTTGTCTTTATTTGGTATTTCCAACAAAGAAAAGTCTCCATTATTAAACCAAACTGCTGAAAAAACACCTAAAAAAGAGTTGTCGAGCATAGATTCTATGTTCAGTGGCACTAGTAATCAAACCAGCACTCAACATACTGAATCATCACATCAGGCTTCTTTTCCTAAAGAGACATCAGGAACAAAGGTTTTGCAAAATTCATCACCAACTAGGTCTAGCAGTCAACAGTTCACTCATCGAATTACAAACAAAGATCTTCCAAATACAGATTCACACGAGACAGGCTCTGTCTTTGGTGGAATATTAGGTAGCCATTCCACTTATAATAAGAAACCATTTAAAAGCTTGTTTTCTATGATTGCCGGATTTAGCTCAGAACCTTCATCCACCCAACAATCAACAACGGGTCCAGCAGCACATACTGAAATTCCAGAGAATTTGCGACCCAAACCGCTTCAGGGGATGGATATGTTTAATGGATCACAAAAACCACAACCTAATGTAAGCAATCTTAAAGAAACAATTTCTCATAAAGAGCCACCTGGAAAAGGTAATCATAGTCCACAAGAAGATCTACCTCAAGCAGCATCCATTCAGAGTAATTTTTTATCAAACTCGAGTGGAAATAAAGGATCATCAAAAGAATTACTCTCAATGTTTGACAAATCAAGTCAGGAGCAAAATGCTAAAACTTGCCTTCAAATAAATGCACAGGCCGCCCTATCACCTGGAGCAGGTTCTATGGATAATGAGAAATCTACTAAATTGTCGGTTGAATGTGTGCCCTCAGTATCTAGTGCCCCTACCCTACAACAACCAGACTGTATTGATTCTGCGTTACTTGATAATAGACTGCCCATATCCAGCACCTCAAATAAACCATATTGTGTTCCTCTCCCAGATGAATCTCCAGGTACATGTTTGCTTTCAACACTCAGCAAAGTTAATTTTCAGTCAGATGAAGCATCACATATACCAGCTCGCACTTCTGAGGAAGCTGTCTCCGCTGTTTCAAAGGATATTACTTCATCTTCTGGCAAAATTACTGCACCTCTGGAATCAAGTAGCAATTTATCCACCTCTTCCACTTGTTCAGGACCAGAGGGTACCTCACAGAATGCAGCATCTGGTTTATTGTCAATGTTCAGTGGGTCAAAATCCCAAAATACAGCCCCTCAAGCTGGGTCTGTACTTGGTGGAATTTTCTCAGGTTCCACGGAAGAAAAGGACATTCCTGGCAAGAGTCTGTTTTCTATGTTTTCTGGACCTAGCTCAAAATCTGCCTCAGATGCAGAGAATCATGGACCTTCAACAACCTCAAAAGAATCACATGGAAAAACTTTTTTTCCCATGTTTGGTGGGACAAAACCACAAGAGCCTTCACCTCCAACATCATTGTTGGGAGGCGTTTTTCCTGGCAGCGTTGCTCCTAAAGATGTTTCAGAGAGAGGTCTACTTTTCATGTTTGCTGGTCCTAGTTCAACAACACTACCCACACAGGCAGAAGCAACATCCAAAACACCTAAACCGGAAGGACAATTTAATGTTGCCTCCTTTTCTTCTCAGGAAAGTAATTCAGAAGATATAATATGCAGCAAAGAACAGAATCTTGAGTTACAGAAGTGTTCTAGACATTCTGAAGCAGATCACAAAATGGTTATCACTGTTTCAAGACATAGTACGGAAAAGAAGGGTAATGAACCAATGACTTTGCAACCTCAATCTGCATTATTAGAACAACAAAAAAATTGTCATCCCGTTACTGAAGCAGATAAAGAAACTATAGAGGAAACAGCCACACAAGATAGTCAGGACCTGACAGAGTCTTCAGCTTCTTCTCAAGAATCTGTTAGAGCTACTCATTCATCACCAGAGCAAAATGAAAAGAAGAATTTGACACAAAAAGAGATCCAACATCAGCCTAAACAAGAAGATATGATGGCACAAGAATCTTTAATTGCAGACAAGCATGGTCAACCAGAATCTACTGAGGTGGAAAAGTCTGTTTTAGACACATCAGTTGATGTAATCTCTGGCTTTATGTCCAAAATGTTCTCTGGTGCCAGTGGACCCTCGAAAGCATCAAGCAGTCTTTTCTCTTCAAGACACACTTCAATTTTTAAGTCCACATCCACAAACGAGTCACAACAGACATCCTCTCTCTTTGGCTTCCCAAGTAGCCTGTCAACCGACCCCCTTAAAAGTGACCTCCTTGGTATGTTCAAATCACATCAGGCTGGCAAACCAGCAGAAGCATCTCCTTCAAATTCCAATTTGAATTCTACTCCATCACCTGAATTAACTACATTTGCTGTCCAAGATCAAAGAGTGCCTAATGATGCGGTAGAGTTGACAAAAAATCTAATTAAAACAGAATCAGAGAATGGAGACTCAATTACATATTTAACTTCGGTAAGTGTGAACCCACCTGAAGTTACTTCCTCAACCAGGATTAGGAATAAAGAAGTCTTTGAAAGTGATGGCGTAAAGGAGAAACTAGTTGTCATTGTTGGAGATGCTGAGGATTCATTAACAGACACGCCAGGACCAGCTCAACAGCCTCCTTTATCAGAGCCAGCACAGTACATGTTTGGCATGCCTGGTTTATCACCACCGAAGCTTAGTTTTATCGCTGAATCTGAAGAGGCCAGGAAGTATGTTGGGTCTTTGTTTTCCTCAGCAGTGAGTAAAGATCTTCCAACAATGCCACAAACATATAATAGCTATGTTGGGGGTGGATTTATGTCTGGATTCAAGTCGTTCTCAATAAGTTTGTTTCCAGAAGAGAAGCTAACAGCAACAAATAATGAACCGACATCACTGTTTGGAGCAAAAATTGGGCTGTGGCAAAAAGAAGTACCTATAACTACAAAAAAGCAGACCACTGGTGTTGTTACAGAACAGCCAAACTCGACAATGTATGCTGCAAGCGCATCCAGTGAAAACGACCTTAGTCTTTTGGATTCCAAGGAAATGAAAGAAGATGTAAATCAATATGACAATGAAATTAGGAATGGAACTGTAATAGATTTAGACAGATCTGAGTTTGAGGACAAGGAAAAAAGCACAGATTCTATAGATAATTCAGGTCACCAAATTGGTTTGTCCACACTTGAGGTAGATTGTCCAACCCAAAAAGTGCAGGAATTTCAGTTCCAGTTCCCATCCTGTGCAGCTCCCTCTTCTGGATTACAGCAGGAGTTCAAGGAGCCTTTGGTTGCAAAAAGGCTAGTAGCATCATAAATCTCTCCCAAACAATTTATGATGACCTTCCATCAACATTAGCATCAGTGGTAGTGCCTTCCTTTGTGATGTTTTATAAATCCACTTTTTTGATCAAGTGTGTGCATACATGTAGTATTCTAATTTTTCTGTCTTGTCTGTTCCAATATTCTCTCATATTCTTTCTCATCCTAACTCATCTTATTCCAGTCGTTTCACCCTACCCTGTAGCTACCTCCATCTGTTTTATATCATTGTTGTATTCAGTGTAGAATTTTTGTGTTTTGTGACTTATCATGCTTATCTTTCCATTTTTGTCCCCATCCGCAAATCAGTCCTGCCGGCAATAGTCGTTTCGGATCTTCAGGAAACCTCAGTCAAACCAGTTCTCCATTAAGTGAGATGGGCCAGGAAAGTGTTATAGGCCCAGAGCTGAAGGAGACCTATCACTCGTTCCACAGTACAGGATATCGCCCTCCTTCAAATGGACACCACACAGCCAATGAACATAGCTCCTGGGGAGAGGACGAGGGTTTGAAATCTTCTCAAGAGAATGGAAGGCGTGAAAGCAGCACTTTAAATAAAGACAGTGTTTCTGAAGTGGTCAAGAGGCCGGAAATATCTCAGAAAAGGTATGGACAGTATATGCTATATGGATGTGCAAGACAAAAACCCACCATGAGCTCATTTTAATAGCTATATAATTCCAAAATGCGGTCCATATCGTGAGTACAGTAGGTGATATTCAGTCCATAATTGACCATAATAAGTTTTCATTTCACCCCACTGCTTTTCTACTAACTTGGGTTCTGTTTGCTGACGAGTGGCATTTTAAGTATTCAGCTGTAGTCTTGACACGGTGAATAGTTTTGCCTTGTGTTTTTTAAATCTATTTTGTTACTAAGTGGAAAAAGCAATAGCAACAGGAATGGAGCCAGTATCTGTTGGTAGGCTCAGTGATAATGCTACTACACAATGATTTGCTAATGAGCTCCGTTATATATTTGAGAGAGCTTTGGTTCTATAATTAAGGATAGTTTCAAGTGCGATGCTTCCTATAGCATCCCTTTTAAGTTATGCCACTTCATATCTCCTGTCTCCTGTTGATTGTAAGCATTTCTTTGTGCAAGTGCCAGCTAACTTTAACTAAACCATAAGTTTGTTTCAAAGCACGTGTGTCTGTTTCAGCCTCTCGGATGGTGGATCCGTTTCGTCTGTATCCGCTTCACGAGTGCGCTGGATAAAGGCCTTCAACAAAGTGAGACTGCAGCTTGAGGAGGTATAATAGGGAGCTCATACCCTCCATCCCTTTTGTCTTTTCCTTTACCAGCTTATCCTTCGTCACTTAATACACTATAGAGAATTTTAAATTCCTATTATTTAGCCCTAAAATGCTAGTATCTTCTCACAATGTTGCATTGATAACTTCTATCCGGTAAGTATGAATCATATTCGTACTCCAATTCACTCAAAACCAAATGTCATTCATTGATTGGTTGAGTTTCACCACATATTTGTTCTGGTATATATTGAAACCGCTGCCACAACAAACACATATTTACGTTGTTGCGTTTTATATGGCTAATTTTATTGCATTGGTGCTCCTTTATCCCTCAATAAAATTTCAGGTTTTCCAAGAATGTCATGTGTGCTGTGTGGTCCACTTGGGTAAATCAAACGTACAAAAGTGGATATCTGTGGCTGTTAAACTTTGACTCATGTCAGGGAAAGCCTGCTGAGATCCTGCTACTCTAGTCCACATATGCTTTAATCTGTAAAGGTCAGAAGCTCTCTAGCCAGCGTAGATAACTGAAGGATATCGTAGATATCTGAAGGAGTAATTAAGCATGGGCACACAGCAGGGACAGATTAGTAAATCCTGGGTTCCTGGAAAAGAACATAAGCAGAGTTCATCTCGCAACGTACAGTATGAGCTCATCTTTGACGAATTACAAATTTATGAAGTTATGAAAGATTGACAGTGTTACATGTAATACCCTATGTACCCTAACATAGCATTATATGTGATGTGCTAGGTACACTTGCATGGCTTTCTAACATATCTTTGTATGTAATATGATGGGTGTATCAAAGTTCAGAGATTATCACACCACGGCAATATGCTCCATGTCCTCCCTCATATGCCTTATCACCTGGCAGTAGAATTTTCTATTGATGGTCTGACCCCTGGGGATGAATTCTTGACACAAGATAGATTGAATGTCGAAAAAGGTGATGAGCATGCACTTGGTCAAGTGGCGGAGCTGCCTCGCCTTTTTCGGTCGTTGAGATGATGGGCTCTTCCGCTGTGAAGACTGTTGCTTTGTCTCAGGATCATCACCATACACCCAAGTTTCATCACTGGTAATGATCCTCAACATAAAGGATGGGTCATCTGCAACACGTTGACGGGTGTTCTTGGCAGACTTTGAGTGATGTTCCTTCAGCTCCTTGGCCAGCAGCCTGAGGACGAACTTGGCAGCAACATGTTCAAATCACACATGAAGATTGCCTGCACGGTTCCGTATGACACACCGACAATGGCAACAGTGTTGTGGATTGGTCTCCCGACAATCATCATGCACAAGTTGCCAAATGGTTTTGTCATTTTCGGGGGTTGAGCTCGTTGAAGGTCTCCCTGATCTCCAGTTGTATTCCAGCGATGTCCTTCCGCTCTTGAAGAAGCTTGCTGACACTCAAAACACCTCGAATGACACATTTCCACATCGCTGTAAACGTCCCGAATAATGTCAGACGTCTCTGTGGAAGATTTTGGCCAGTTGTATGCAGAATTGCGCACCTTGTTCTAACTTGCTGTACATGATGAAACTGCAGACGTTGTAATACACATGGTCAGAATAGTACCAGTCGCACAGCTCCCGATGTACACAAGATGATGTCTTTTTTGGCACATCGACTTATGAAGGTCAGTGCTCCCTGTGACTGTGCATGCAGTCTTGTGCTGCCATCTGTTGACTTGTTACAAAACTAGTCTTGAAACTTTTTGATACCACCTTGTATGCTAGGTACACTAGCATGGCTTTACATTGTGTGCTAGGTACACTAGTATGGCTCTACTGGGAGAATTATAACCCTCATGAATGCTCGGTGACGGTAGTAAGCTAGTGACCATGACCGAGCAGCTGCATCAAAGTCTGTCACCACGTGCAGTGCAAATCATTGGATGCAGTGGTGTATAGCATGCTGCCACTGGACTCTAGAGGACTGGAGACGTTCTCTGGAGTAACGAATCATGATTCTCTGTTTGGCAATCCTATATACATTGCTGGGATGTGGCGCTTATCCTTGTGCCAAGTGTAAAGTTTGGTGGAGGCGGGATTGAGGCGGGGTTGAGACATTTTGGACAATTGGATGGAAAAAAAAACATGGATGAGGAATGACATTTTGGTGTGGAAGAACTTGACTGGCCTGACCTCAACCTTTTGGGATGAATTAGAGCGGACACTGCGAGCCAGGCCTTCTCATCCAACATCAGTCTCTGACCTCACAAATGCACTTTGGAAGAATGGTCGAAAATTCCCATCAATACAGTATACTCCTAAACCTCGTGGAAAGCCTTCCCAGAAGAGTTAAAGCTGTTATAGCTGCAAAGGGCCAACATCATATTAAACCATATGGATTAAGAATTGGATGTTACTCAAGTTCATATGCATGCGAAGGCAGACGAGTGCATACTGTGCTGTTGTTAGATGGTGGATGTGAAGCAAAGCAGTGCATTAATTTAAAGTTAATCCTAATGAAGTACATGTATACAGCAGTTCTGACACACGGCTCCATTACGGTGATTGCTAGTGTGAGGGCTGGTGCAGTGCCAACGTAAACGCCGGCTAATTGTATAGAGTGGAAGTGAGAACAGGTTTTCTTGTGCATGCGTATAAATTTATGTCATGTTGGAAACGTGGAAGCGCTTGATCTGCACGCTTTTAAAAAGCTAATCATGTAGGAAAGTTAGCCATGAGTCATTTGCTGTCTCATGGTTGTGACATAGGTGTGTGTGACTGAAATACAGATAAAGCACAAGGATCATCGTGAATCTGTACAGAGTTTTAAATCTCAAGCATCTTTCAGGAAAAAGATAGAAGTGAAGGAGAAAAGAGATGAGACAGCAGATAGAGAAAGATTAGCTTAGTGCTGGAATTCATGCATGTGAGGAAACGGGCAGAAGGAAAGGAGTGAAAGAAAGAAAGGAGGGATGGAGAGAAGGAGTGACACAGGGAGGGACAGTGGCGAGGTTGTCCAAGGGTGCGCTTCTAGACTGTAACATTGGCATGCACTGTACTCCACTCAGCTCAGTTTGTCACACGATAAAGAGTGCCTCCTTTTAAAAACCCTCTTCGCTCGCTCGTTTCATTCCGACGAGGACGGAGCGAGTGCAGTGATAGATTTTACACCCTGGATGTTTTAATCACATGTGACACTTGTTATGTGGATGGGCTTCTCAGAGTGAAGTGTCTTCTCCGGTGCTGTGAGGTAAGAGGATGTTTTTTGTCCAGTTTTTGTCAGTTGACGATAATATATAAATATAGTATTAAATATAATATGTTTCTTTCTCATCAAACAGAAGTTTTGTTTTAAAGATGCTGAGTTAATTAGAGATTAATATTATAGTCTATAATCAAGAACTAATCAGAGACTTGTAGGAAGTATAGAAAGACAAGAAAACACTTAGCAGGATAATATCTTATAGTCTTGCTTTGCAGCTTATAGACGATAATTCCAGATAATTTAGAGAGAGCGGAGTGCAGGAACGAGATTAAACAGGACATGGCCACGGAGAGCTAATTAACTTGATTTCTCAAATGGTCAACATAAAAGTAGCCAAATGATGCAGTGGATTATACGAGGGGCGTTCAAGTCAAACCTGGACTTTTGATTATTTTGATGTACAGAATAACAGACCACAGTTCTGTGAGTGAAAACCCTCGTTATTTCTTTATCCTGTACAGTATAATCCTCTCCTACACTAATGCACTTTGTAACCAAGTGTTTCACCTGGATACAATCAAGGTAGAAAGTTTTCTCATTATGCCTGAGCCATGACAGGACTGCTTGAAACGCTGGCCCCCCAGGAACTCCTTTAATGGCCCAAATTTATCACAAATTAAATGTCCTGGTTCGACATGAACACTTCTTGTACTAATCTGAATTTCTGTTCTTGTGCATGTTAATTGTTCATATAATGTAAACAATTACGCATTAATAAATGAACTAGAATTAGATTTGTTACCATCTAGTTTATCCAATAAGTTGCATTAAATGGAAATTTATACAGTAATTTTTGGATATCTGCCTTTTAAGTTATCAAATTAGGCTACTTATACTGTAGTTCTCTAGCGCTTATAGATTTATCATGAGTTCACCAGTGAACTATAAGTATAATACCACAGAGTGAATCTTCGCCTTAAGCAATAAATGAACTGAAATGAATACTAACCAAGTTGTCATCAACTACCACAATCAAGTTGTTGACAAAAATATAATAGTGATTATACTCATTTATAGTTGTAAAACTACTCATTAATGGGTAAACATTGAAATGTAAGCGTATTGCCATTCAGGCATTTTTGTTGCTTATTGGACCATAGCAAAAAAAAGGATGCATTTTAGGACCTTCGGTTTTATGTTCCAGCTGCAGTTGTGTTTCTCACTCTAAAGATTTCCGATCAGGTGAAGATGGGACACATCTGCAAAGTGTAAAATAAATTGCTTAATGTGCTTGCTAGAAATTAACTTCCAGGCATTTAAACATGTACCAGTGATTGGCTCATGGGTCTCGTGGACTTAATTTGATTTGTTATCATGCAGATACACACATCCATTTCATGAGTTGTACTGGACAGAGGTTAATGCTCAGGTGAGGTTAGGATTAAGATTGTATGTATATAAATGCAGATTTTTATTAATGCTGGGTTATATGGTCAGGTTAATTTCAACTACAGATGAAGAACCTCATGATATTTCATATCCATACACTGTATATATTATTGATATTATTTGAAGATTATCATTCTGAAGATATCACAGCGATAGTAATTTTAGTCAGTACTGTTTCTAAAATAGGTACTGATCAGGGCTGTCTAAAAGAATAATCTGAAATGTCCCATTTCATTCTCTGGGCATCAAGCCAAGGCTTATCCTTGAGTGCCACCACGGCAAACACATATTACTGGAGTCTCAGTTACAATCATGTCGACTGCTTGGTGCATTTAGGGGCATAGCAGGACTGTGTCTGAATTTCAATGACCATCTCATTGTGCATTAGCCATTAGCTGTGCATATTATTATTATTGCATATGAGGGTGAAGTAGATTACTGTTGCTTGCTCTCGATGTCGACTGACCGACTTATTCTCAATGAAAGTGATTAATTTTGTATGAGACGGTGTAGCCTTGGTAAAAAAAAAAAATACTGTTTTTTTTTAAAATTGTAATTTCCTATTATAGTACACATTTATGATGTTAGAGCAGTTAGATTTTCCCCTCATTAACTGTAATGATTTCGATAGTTTCTTAACGTATACTACAGCTATACAGCAACATAAAGGGGAAAACAGTCCCTGCAATTATTCTACTGAAAAAAGACCAGCTAAATGTGGTGTCAACCTGTCAGACTGGGGAAATGGTAAAGCAGCCATTAGACTCAGCAGGGCTCTAAATGACAGTGGTGCCTACAGCTGGACTGCTGTATCTTTCAATTGTTGGAACTGCAAGCTGAAATACCGTCCTAATCTAAATACATTTTAAAGCCAGAAACAGCTCAGAGAAATGCTGTTAAAGAATTGAAAGTTTTAAAGCATTTGCAGCAGTTTGATTGAGAAAGCAATATGTCCACTCTTCTACTGAGTTACCACTTGGCTTAAATTGCCAAATATATAAATTAGCATTAGACTAACTCTGAAATAATACTGAACTGAACAAGGATTTCCATGTGCTACAGGTGACCATTCTCAAGTGCCTTGATGTTGATCAGCATACACGGCACTACTAAGGCTAAATTTGTCAATGCTTGAACATCTGTTGCTCCGGAATGTTACCACGAAGTCATAGTGATGAACAGGATGAAACACATGAAACTGGCGTCTTCCACTCCAAAAGAAAAGAACTGGGCAAGAAGAGAGCCCAGAGCCTCAAGGTCCGGCATGGCCTGTGCAAGAAGATTCAGAAAGTTTTTCAGGGTCCAGCAGAGATTGACACTTATAACATTCAGCAAACCTCTGCAGAAGTTGAGGAGGACATGTTCATTTGTGGAATAAGCCGAGAATCTTCGAGGCATGGGGCTGGTATCGCCTCAAATAAAAGTCCCTTTAAAGCAGACAAACACTTGCTAGGGGAGATGGACTTAAAAAGTGAAAATACCATCAAGATCCCATGCTCAGTACCAAGTAAAAGCCTTGCTTCTGACTATAAAATCTTAGCTAATTCAGAGTTTATGGACCAAGGAGCTAACATGGAAGAGCCACAAAAACCTGGGAAAGAAGCAGCAGAAAATGAAGGAAGAAGCAAGGAAGGACATTCCAGCACCATAGTAGAGCATATTTTGAAAGAGCTTCAGGGAATTAATAAAATCCAGGAGGAGATATCCGACTTGAGGCAGTACCTAAACTCGGTGAGAGGCTCTGTTGATGAGGTGTCATTCTGTGTGGATTCAGTGCTGATGGAAATTGAGGGACTCTATTCTGCGAGCGCTACTCGTCAACCCTCCCCTCAAAGGCCAGCACTTCATCACATGAGCATTCAGAACAATGTAGCAGCTACACCAAGACGTAGAAGTCCTTTGTTAATGAGGCCTGAAAAAATTGAAACGCCTTATTGTGATGTACCAGGAAAGTCAAAAGCGCATCATGCTGAGATTTCAGACAACTCTGAGGAGTCACCCCACAGAATCCACCCTTGCAAATACCACAACCATGATGGGGTTTATGGCCAGGATTTTCCTAGTTCCAGTTCCTTGTCATGCCAAAGCTTTAAGAGTTTAGAGAATAATCACAGTTACCATTCCATGGAGGTAGATCTGCGAAGAGGTGGCTGGGATACCTCAAGCACGCGTTTAAGTGAGAGTGGAGAAGGAGGATGGAGTGAGGAGGATTACTGCTCTTGCCAGAATAGTCTTGATGACTTAGAACACCAGAGACAACCTGATACCTGGTGTAGATATAACGCTGGAGCAACTAGCAGCACCCCGGGCCATTCTTCCCGAAGCAGCTCTGAGCACCTTTCTTTGCTGTTTGGACAACAGTACAGCTCATTATCCAGTTTGTCCAGTGCCCCAGGGTGGAGACATCCCAGGAGACATACAGGCCCTGATGTGGAATGTGATTGCTCACTGAATTGCCCATATTCCCGTAGTTCAGGTTACCACACCATGGATGCATATGCCGATGACCTGTGTAGTGGTCCGTCTAGAAGCATTAGCTGTTCCACTATGGTGCTGACAGATTATGATGACCTCTGCCAAGATTTGCAGTCTTCTTGTGAAATTTTTTTGAATTCGGATGTGTGTTCTGAAGACAGTATCGAGAGAGACTGGCACAAAAAGGATAACTCGATCATGTCCAAAAAACATCTTGATCCAGATGACTCTGAGAATATGGGTAACTTTGTACGACATAAAGTTGGGATTGATGCGGTGCAGATGAACCAAGCCACGCTGACCTTTGAGTCTGCTCTTCATGGAGCTATGAAGAGGCTTGACAAACGCGGTGACAAAAATTCTGACGTTCCCGAAAAGTCTTCAAATGAACTTGTGGAGGATGACTCAACTGTAGAGGGATCTGATTTGGATCAGGTAATACTATCAAGCTGTGAGACCTTAGATCAAGGCGTGTCGCCTCACAAGAGGAATAATGGCAGAAGATTTCAAGAAGAATATGACCTTTGTAATCTGCGACTACAAATGGACCCGACGAATGATCCTCAGGAAACCACTTCTGGTACAGTGTCCCCTTCATTTAATCAAACCGAATGCCACTCAGTGGAACAGTCATCCAGTGGAGATGAAGCTTTAACAGGTCAGGAGCTTTTGCAAAAGGCTGGTTCTCTTGAGTGTATCACAGACAAGATGACCGTAGAGAGTTGTCATGGCGGGACAGGTCCTGAGGAAATGAGCCAGCTTGCTTGTAAAGGCACTGAGCCAGGATCTCTGGGGATAATCCTTGAAGCAGAGGCTGAGGTTGATCAGGTAGAGGCTCAGGTCACTTCAGGCAACGATGATCCTGATCAAGTAGACCCTCATCATCAGAAGTGCCTTGCCAATATCCAGCGTGTTCTCAAGGAGCAAAGACAAAGACATAGGTTGTCTCAGATTTCTAGACAGTCAAGGAGTAATTTTTCAGAGGAAGAATTCGATCCAGGTATAATTTATGTGCAAACTTGTTTATGTCTTTCAGTTCTTTAATTGTTTGCAGGAAACTTACCATAACTGTTTTGTCTTGATCTGTGTTGCAGAGGAAAGCAGAGAGGTTAATCAGGTCAATTAAAAAATTTTGGTCACAATTTTATTTGACTAAAATTACTTTCACACATTTCCATCTTGTCCTATTTATTCAAACAGCCATAACTAAGAGCATGCTGTCTTTATAAGTGCATGACACCAGTGCAGAATTGTATTGTCCTCAATCTTAGTAACTTGTGCCTGTTTTTGTCACTATGTTGTTGTTTAAAAGTCCTGTCCTTTTTCATCATGCTTCTTGAAAGGAAGCATGAACGTGAAGCAGTTGTCTCCTTGCTAAATTTTGATTACTTCATGAAAGTGGTGAAACTTAACCAATCATGCATTCATCATTTATCTTACATAGGCTTTTGGTTTCTTTTTAAAGTGCAATCTAATGTTTAATGTAATGACTAAAATATCAATCAGAATTGTTTCCCCGACTAAAATAGAGACGGGAGGATGGAGACAGTTCCAGACAGGACTGGATCAAAGCAGGGTGAGTTCTTTTTTTTTTTTTTTTTTTTTTTTTTTTTTGCCAAATGCCTAAATGTAAATGTAAGTACATACATTTTCATACCCTAAAATTATCAAATCAACAGTCAATCAGTCAATCAATTCAATAGGAGCCTTTTCAAACAGCCGCCTGCTCCATGGCAGGACAATTTTCACAGACCCAGTGAACAGACCCAGATCCTCCGCGATGACTAAGTGAACGAAGCCCCACCCCATAAACGCTCTCTTGCGCTGTTCTAAAAAGCTGGTTGCAATCCTGTATAGTCCCACCAGGGGGAGCAGTGACTGCTTCAGTTAACTGCAGTTCTTGCATTCAAGATATGCTCTCCTAAACATATTTTCATGACAGACGTACAGACCTGCTAGTGTAATTAATGATTATATCACACCTGTGATGTGAAGTGATACATATGGTTAAATATCTGGTGCTGTTATTGTCCATTATCATCGCTCGTGGGACGCCTCTCGTCCAATCAGATTACAGAATCGGAACTACAGTAACTGTTGTATAATTTACAATATTTTGTCTTTCAGTATGTGTTTAAATCTCATATGGGTTTACTTTGTTGTTTATTAAAGTGGGAGCGGCCTGTTTGGGATTGACAGCATGCCGGATTTGCGGAAAAGGAAACCAATCCCTCTTGTTAGCGATGTGGTAGGTACTCATGTCTATAATTCCCTGTAATTAAAAGAAAACAAAGCCGTATGTGTTTTTATTGCTTTATTGTAGACAGTGCTAGTGTCGATTATATCAACCTGAATTAACCTAACTGCATTTGATTTCTTAGTTTAAAAAATATATATATATTCTGAATTTAGGACTCGTTTATTAAACTTAATGATTTGATGATTGTGGTTTAATAATTTTGATTATAGCTGGTAAGAACCTATTCATTTAGTTAATAATCGTTCTCGCTCTACTTTATTTTATAAAATAGTAACTATTTTAGTTGCGTGAAATGTGTCGGTGCATTTTTTTTTTTTTTCTTGAAACAAATGCATATTGATTAAATGCTTTGCAAGTTTGTTTCTTGGAAGACATTTTATTTTCTGTTTAAACATCAGCACATATATATAATTGCACCTGCACATACATCATGTAAATGATTTCCAAGCAGTTTCACTAATAATCAGGAAGAAAGCTGCTTGATAATGTGGTAGAAGTGTTGATGTAAAATCAGTTGCTGTATATTTTCACCCATTTCACTCATTTATATACGCAAATTATTCTGCACTATGAAAATGCGTTTCTGGTTGGATGCTAACCGTATTCCGTTGCCTTGTACCTACATGTGCAGTGACAATAAAGTTGAATCTAATCTAATCTAATCTAATCTAATTTTCGTGGAAATAAACCTCTACCTCTCTTGAATGCATTCGATCGTTGTTTCCAGGCTATGGTAAGTGTAAAGAGTGACACCCTGTCCCCACTCAACCCCCAACCCCATCTTCTTCTTTTTTTGTTGTTGATATTGCGGCTAAATCCACTCTAGCTGGTGTTTCTGTTCAGTAGGAATGGACGGTACTGATTTTTAATGTTTTTTTTTGTTTGTTTTTTTTAATCAGTATTTCTCCATTCCGTTAACGTGCAAATACGATTACTTAAGATTCTCTCCTCTACTGTACCTTCACCCCGTTGCCATTTTAAACGCGAATACATTTCGCTTCCTCGTATTCAGGCATGATAAGGCATCTGCCATGCAAATGAGGTATACTGTGCCTGTTTGTCCATGGAAACCTGTCCACGTGCTGTGTGTTTTCATGTATTTGCACACTAAAACATAAAGAGTCATTGTTCCTCCATCATCCAATCACTAGACCTTGCATTGCTTTACATGCATAGGCATGTGACACACTTTTAGACATATGATTCCCTATCCTGGTGAATTGTTTAGTTTTACAGGTTTATTAGTGACGCTCGGGTTCCTTCGGCCCCTCAACCTTTTCGCTCTTTAGTTGATTGAGTCGTTGGTTCCCAGCACATATTTCCCGCTTTTTGTTGTGAATTTCCATCGAGCACCAGTGCTGTTTACGGGATAGAATGCGTTTGGAATCTCATGCTTCTCCTTTGTGTTTATTTTTTTTTTGCTCTGAAGAATTATCTCAGTATGTTGAATAGTAATTTTCTTTTCCTGTGAAACAGGCAGTGGTCCAGGCCAGAAAAGCAGGCATTGCATCTGCCATGGCTTCCCGAGCCTCCATTAAAGACGAGGAGCTGGTGAGTAAGATGTTAATGATGCATTTTTTTTTTAAAGATCTTTCACCTGAAACAAAGTTTCGACAGGCTTTTCATCAGAAACTTATGGCTTCAGAGTGGGTAAATGTTCATTCTGACACTGAATAATGCTGGTCAGTGCTGAGGGAGGTGAGGTGAGGGGGTAGTAATGGAGCTTCATCACGACATCTTAAGCAGCTTCTAAGAGAATTTTGAACTTGTCTGAATGGTTATATGCTGAACGGGTCTTCATGTTAATTTAAATGATTTGCTGTCATATTGCACCTTCACCTGCACAACACACATGATGT
>JAQQZT010000009.1:23849223-23864060 GCA_030068275.1 Clarias platycephalus | reverse complement strand
CACACACACACACACACACACACACACACACACACACACACACACACACACACACACACACACACACACACACCATCCATGTATTGTTTTGCTGTTGTTGTTTATTTATAAATATACAGTACTGTGCAAAAGTCTTACGCACCATATTATATGCTGTACCAATTTTGTTATATACTGTACAGTATGTTTATCATGTCTGCATAATTGTGTACAAATTCAGTTCAGTATTTCCATATATAACGTAAAAATGTATAAATAATAAAATAACAGGAGAATATATGTATGGCTGTAATATAGTACAAGACAGACCAGTTTTCAGATGGAAACAAAAAACCTGATGTACTGGGATTTGCATAAAAATATAAAGGAGCGAGTGTGACGAAGTTACCAGGAGAGCTCATATTCTCCAGCAAGCTCAGTAAAACCTGATCATTTTGATTTATAAACATTGATTCACACATATTTTCTCATTTCATACTGATTTCCATAATTTGTTAAATTATTTGTTAATGACCCTTGTTAAAAGCACCATACAAATAAAACTGAAATGAATTTAATTTAATTTCAAAGACACAACTGTAGCTATAAAATGTGATAAAAATGAAATTCAAATTTGTCCTAACCCAAAATTTTGACTTTAATGTTTTGAAACATTTGAATTAAATTAAATTCAATGTATGTAAATTTGTGAAATGCATGAAGACAAAGCATAATAATATCAAATATCTAATCTTTATTAGACATTAGAAATATCAATATGATACAAAAGGTTTTCATAAAAGACGCATTTATTTTACATTAATTTATTTTCATATCTTTAGCTATAAAATTGTATAAACTACTACTACTACTACTACTACTACTACTAATAATAATAATAAACATAAAAAAGTTTGGTTATTGTTTTTGTTTTTTGTTTTTTTACTAAGAATTTACCTTATTATTTTTTTTTCTCTAATTCAAGACTGAGGACTGAAAAATGGATGAATGTTCAAGTGGGTGACATCATTAAGCTGGAGAACAACCAGTTTGTCACGGTGAATACACACTCACACACACACACACACACTCACCTGCACACACTCTTTGACACACTTTCCTACTTTTTAGCCACACATTGGCTTTTTCTCTTTTTCTCTTCCTCATTCCTCATTATTCCCTCTGTCCCCTGTCCCCTGTCCTCTGTCCCCTGTCCTCTGTCCCCTGCAGGCTGATCTCCTGTTACTGTCCAGCAGTGAGCCTCTGAACCTCATCTACATCGAGACAGCTGAACTGGACGGGTCAGAAATGGTTCACTAATCGTAAAGACTGTGTACAAACTTCAGTATATTTTTATTCAACTCCTCTCTCTCTCTCTCTCTCTCTCTCTCTCTCTCTCTCTCAGTGAGACCAATTTAAAGGTGAAACAGGCTCTGACAGTCACAGGAGAAATGGGAGATAACATTGACAGACTGGCAGCTTTTAATGGTGAGTCCTACAGAAAGTCGTCATGGAGACTGTTTACACAGCGTACACGCTCAGGGTCGGGAGGGAGACTTGGAAAATGTTTCACTACAGATGTACCGTACATTTGTTAAATACCGTAATTAAAATATGATATTTAAAAAATCTACAAAGATATATTATAGATATATAATTATACTGTATAATACTCTGGTCTTTGGGCATGAGTGCAGAGCTGCCAGAGATTTTGTGTGTGTGTGGAGGGGGGGGGGTTCATTTTAAAAGAAAACATTATTTTAAATAGTTGCTATACTAAAGTTATTCTGTTTTAATGCTCCATTTTATCAATCGCAAAAAAAACTACAAATTCAGTTCAGCAGTAACGACGTCTTAAATCTCTGATGGAAAATATAAATGTAGCAAAGTGGAAAGATAAAAGATTAGTTGCTTTGCTATTAATTTTTTATAGTGTGACTGAATTTTACTTTTAAACGATTAACAGCAACCCAAACCTAAAATGTACTTCTTTCTATTAGCAGATTATTAGTGTTAGAGACTTTTTTTTTTTTTTTTTTGGATCTTTTCAATTTGGTGTTCATGGAGTTTGAACCTGGGACCATCCCAGCTGTAGTCCACTGCCTTGCCCCACCCATATACAGTATCATGTTACTTTGTGGACTTCCTGAAGTCTTTACAGTTCCCCTTAATTGCCGTGTTCACATGGACGCTACACCACTTTGATGTTCAGTGGGTTGTGTTTCAGTTGTTTGAGTTAAAATCATTGTGTTTAATGTTAATATGATGCATTAATTTCTGCCTGTTTTTTTTTTAAAGAGCACCAATAATTGTGGAGTTCACTGTAAAGTTACTATTGTTCTTTGTGTGTGTGTGCGTTTCTGTGTGTATAATAAAACTCTGTTTGTTCAGGTGAAGTGCGCTGTGAGGCTCCCAACAACCGTTTGGATAAGTTTACTGGAACGCTGTCGGTGCAGGGAGAAACGTTCGCTCTGGATAATGAGAGGATCCTGCTCCGAGGCTGCACGTTACGCAACACAGAATGGTGTTTCGGCCTTGTGGTGTTCGGAGGTACAGCACACACAGTCAAGCATGTCTGAGTAGGAGCAGTATAATTAGTTAATACCAATGCTATGGTCTAGCGAACAGCCAGAACAATAACCAAGGAAGGAAGAATACAGTTATACCTTACGAAGGGTGATCAAGTCAAACCGGGACTTTTGATTGTGCATAATAACAGAACACTGAGAGTAAAATCTCACTTTATTTCTCTATATAATCCGCTGCTACACTAATGCACTTATCCCAGTGTTTCACTAGCGATTGGACTCCATCAAGGTAGAAAGATTTCTCAGTACCCTAGAGCCATGATCAGACTGCCTGCTTCATATCTGAAACTCTGGCCTCCCAGGAACTCCTTTAATGACTAAAACATGTGGAAATGTCTTGGAGAGAGGCCAGGACTGTACGGGGGACGTGACAATAACAAGTGGTGTTGGAGAACGGTTGTGTACAGTTCACACAGACAGAATCGTCCCTTTCACACATTGGCGACGAGTTATCTGTTGATTTTTGAAGGATCACGCATTCCACTCCCTGAATGTTCATGAGAAGGTGGGCTCTAAGCTCCGACCGGGATCGTCATTCACGGACGTACAGCCTTCTTTAACAAAAATTAACAGTCTTCTGTAAATGTCATTCACCCAAAGGGTCATCAGTTTGACTTGAACGCATCTCTTATAATAGATTCTCAAAATAATAAATGCCTATATGGAACATACAGTAGGACATCACTCAAAAATATAATTACATTTAGTTTCTTTTTATGAAAACCCTTAAAAAAATATTTGGCATACAGTACAGTCTAGATCCTCATTTTATAATAAACTAAAATACTGAAATAACCCAACTCTCCTTATTTAGTAACTCATAAGGGAGATCTGTAGTTATGATAGTAAGGAATATATTTTAAATCTTGATATGATAAGATTTGCTTGGAATTTAGTAATGATATTGCAGTTTGTTAGTTTGTTGTTGTTTTTTTTCAGGGCAAAACTCTGAAAATTTAACCTTAAAAGGTTTGTTGTAAATGTTCTCACACTATGAAGTGCTTTGTTACGATGATTTCTGAATCCCACCAGGTCCTGACACCAAGCTGATGCAGAACTCTGGAAAATCCATGTTCAAGCGGACGAGCATCGATCACCTGATGAACGTCTTGGTTCTGTTTGTGAGTTATTTAAAAATTATAAACAAACAAAAACCTTTGTAGATTAATGTGTTTTTAATGAAAAAATTCTGCTGACATGAAGGATGTTTAGTATGAGCTGTCCTTCTATCCTCTAGATTTTTGGTTTCTTGGGGTTCATGTGCACCGTTCTGGCTATCGGGAACTCGATCTGGGAGCATCAGGAGGGCACGACCTTTACAGCCTTCCTCCCTCGGCAGGACGGCGCTGACGCCAACTTGTCCAGTTTCTTGTCCTTCTGGTCCTACGTTATCATCCTCAACACAGTGGTGCCCATTTCACTCTACGTAAGGTAGAGACCAGATACTCGTATTATACTTGTATTATCCTGATGCTTGAATTTAAATCCAGTTCAAGTAAACGCAGATGGTTAGATGGTTATCCTTTCAAATAATTTATATTTATGCAGGACTAGCGTTAGTACGTGTTGTTGACGGTTACAGAGTTTGTAGAAATAGTTAAAAGGTTAAAGCTAAAAATAATCTGATGAGCTTTAATGGTTTCCACTGGGTACTCCGGTTTCCTCCCACAGCCCAAAGACATGCTAATTGGTTTTCCTAAATTGCCCGTAGTGCATGAATTAGTGTTTGAGTCCCCATCTCCTGGGATAGGCTCCAGGCCCCCTGCGACCCTGTATACAGGATGAAGTTGTATAGGTGAGTGAGTGAGTGTTATACAGTGAAGTGGATAATTTTCATTCGTACTTCTGAGATTTTTTTAAACCTGTTTATCATTTTCAGACTTTTGTGAGCATCACCAAAAAGAGTGCACAATAGGTGTTGCACTTAACAATCACACATACATGAAAAAAATAATAAACAAAATAAACAAATAAACAAGACAAAATGTTAAAAAAGAAAAGGGCTACGGTACATTTGACATTGTATGGTCTGTTATAGAATAACTTTTTTTATCATACTTTTTTAACATATAATTATATTTTGGTTCTTTTATACCCTTTGATTTTTTCCACACACAGCGTGGAGATCCTTCGACTCGGAAACAGCTACTACATTGACTGGGACAGGAAGATGTACCATGCTAAAAGCGATACTCCAGCCCAGGCCAGAACCACAACACTAAATGAAGAGCTGGGGCAAATCAAATACATCTTCTCTGACAAGACGGGGACCTTAACCCAGAACATCATGACCTTCAATCGGTGCTCCATCAACGGGAAGTCATACGGTGAGACCATGAGATTGTTCAACTTATAATGCTTACAATTAGCATGATTACAGTCTTTTAATGGTACATTACATTATATATAATTTTTGGTATTTTTAGTTTTTAATATTTTTATAATGTACAGAATAGAGGTCTATTATTATCAAGGGACACTTGTGAAATACACTCACTCTCACGCTTAGTCTATACCGCTTTATCCTGTTTATGGGGTTGCAGGTGGGGGGGGGGGGGTCTCGGGGCGGAGCCTATCCCAAAGATTTACTCAATTTGGCAATTTGGGAACACCAATTAGCTTTATCTGCATGTCTTTGGACTGTGGGAGGAAACTGGAGGAAACCCTGGAGGCACAAGGCAACAGTACTAACCACTAAGCCAAGTGCCGCTGTGGGCCAAATACAGAATCATAGAAAGTGTATACTGGTACCTTGCTATAGCATTTATAGTCTAGATAAACTGCAATTTTTATTTTTTCCCCTCCAGGTGAAGTTGTGGATTTTGCTGGACAGAGGGTAGAGATCACGGAGGTCGGTTACAAATTAAATATATTTGTAATCGTGCTTATTTCTGTATCATAGTTGTATCTGCTTCTTAATTTCTCAGCATTTCTGATAATCAGCGCAAGATAAGAAACCAACTTACTGTACCTTCCACTCTCTATCTCTCATACATAGAAAACAGAGACAGTGGACTTCTTATGGAACCCACTAGCTGACCCAAAGTTCTCTTTCCATGATCATGCCCTTGTGGAGGCGGTGAAGCTCGGAACTCCTGAGGTTCAGGCCTTCTTCAGATTACTGGCACTGTGTCACACTGTCATGCCAGAGGAGAAGACTGAAGGTAAAAAAAAATGCTATCTAAGACAAGGAACTGTGTCAAGGATTGTAGTTAATTCCCTTTTATTTTGACACTCTTTGATGAACTTTTGATGAGCTTAAACTATCTGGTACACATGGGTAAACGTAAATGTATGTACTTTCTGAAGGTCTGTTTAAAAAAAAAAAATTTTTTTTTTACTAAAGTTTTTACTAAAAAACAAAGCTAACAACATAGCTAACTAGCACATAGCTGGTGTGTCCATAGTGATAAATTAAAGCCACAGAGATGCGGTTAACAAATCCATAAAAAAATATTTACTTCACATGTGCTTGTACATTTCTTAGAAAGAGCTGGGTTTGATTTGTACGTAGCAAGAGCGGCCTGGTTTTAGCGTTTTATCTAGCTAAATAGAACATAGTTTTGTCTTTGTACAGACAATGTGAAAACAGAAATAGTCTTTAACAAAACGAATCAATTAAGAACATCAACATTTATCTCAAATGTGTTAATAATTTTTTACATTTATTATTTATATTCCCTACTTATAGCATTGGCAGCTAACTGAACTTCTATGGGTTGTGCCATATTGAAAAACAGAAACCCTGTACACAACTGTGACCAAACTATGCCTTTTAAAAGTGTTAATACCACCAAAGGGATAAAAAACAAAAAACCAACAACACAATAATAAACACTCTAGGTGCCACAATGTCACATGGAGTTACTACTGGAAGATTTTTACTAGCTAGCTAGCATGTAGCTGAGTGATACTACTACTACTACTACTACTACTAATAATAATAATAATAATAATAAATAAGTAATTTTTTTTTTATCAACGTTTCCTTAGATGTATTGGTAAATGACCACGGTAAGACTTAGCTTGACTATAATTACAGTTTACAGGCTATAATTACGGACAACCAGGTCTGGATTGCTTGCGTAATAGTTATGTAATCCAAAAGTATAAAATATAACTATATGTAAAATTAGCATTAGCTATAGGAAAAACAGAACGTTATGTGTCGTGGAAAATGTGATATGTAGTCCTGGGAAAATCAAAACAGGTGGAAACAGAAAGTTTGTGCACAGCTCAGCTAGTCATGCACTTAACCCTGAAAACATAGGTTTTGCTATATTGAGAAATGTTGCATCATTGTGATCATTAACAACAATTATAGTGCAAAATGAATAAAGAATTAAGTAAAAAAAATAAATAATAATAAATAAATAATACAATGAACATTTAGTTAGATAATATGTTTTCTTTTTGTCTGACTAAAGTTCCCAATTAAGTTAGCTTGCTTGCTAGCATGTGCACTAGTTATGTCTTTATACAGGTAATTTAAAAGCAGAATGACTGTATAAACAGGACAAGTACATCAGAAATATCAACATTTACCTCAGATGTTTTGATAAATTGCAAAGAAAAAGCTTATTTTGAATAAAATTACGCCTAGCATCAACTGCTAACTAAAAAAAGCGAAGCGGAAAGTTGTATGTGAAGGAAGATTGTAGTGTTTGTGAATTACTCTGTGTGTGCGTAATGAGGTGTAATTTTACTGTATTTGTTCCTCCCCAGGTCAGCTTTACTACCAGGCTCAGTCTCCTGATGAAGGAGCTCTGGTAACGGCTGCCAGGAACTTTGGCTACGTGTTTCGCACTCGCACCCCTGAAACCATCTCGGTGGTGGAGATGGGGATCAACATCACGTACCAGCTGCTGGCCGTGCTGGACTTCAACAACGTCCGCAAGAGGATGTCTGTAATCGGTGAGGAATGGATTACTGGATGTTATTTACAGCAGGTGCAGGATGCTACCTGCATTAGCTTTTGTCTTTTTCCAAACTGCTGACTCATGTTTATCTAAAGAAAGGAAGAACAGATACGGATGATTTGAGACATTTTCAACATGAGTTACGCAGCCATGTGATAATGTTTGCAATTTGATTAGCCAAGTGCAGGCTTTATTGTAACATTTCTACCATTTTTTTTCTTTGGCTTGTTGTACAGATTAGCATTCAATACAGGTTTTTATTTACACAATATACAGCAACACACTTCAGCTACACTACCTACTACACTGAAATTTATTATTTCAGAGAATCTGCACCATGGACGTTAAAACCTGTAATTAAAATTTTATTTATAACAAACACAATCATGTACAGTATAATATGCTATTAAATTGCTTATACGGTGATACCTCGGCATATCACAAATTTCCACCTTAAGAACTGAAATTTTGCAAGAAATTTGCCTCAGCATGAACAGTAAATCATTTTCACCATACAAGCGAACGAACCGAGCTGAACCGAACCCTGCTAAGTTGTGTGTGCGCCCGAGAGCCGTTCAAAACTTGTTCGTGTCAGTGGAAAGCCGAACGAAGCAAGTTAATGTATTTTTTTTTTTTTTTTTGCATTTTGTAATTTTTTGGGTGGCCGCACAACAGATTATCTGCATTTATATTATTTCCTGTGTGAAAATACATTTTGCAATACACTATTTCATCTTAAGAACGGATTACATTCGGATGCTGAGGTATCACTGTACGACCTGTATGACGTACTGTACATACTGTATGACCTAAAAATGTAAAGATAAGATAGAATAGGAAGAATTTACTGCATGTGTGTGTGTGTGTGTGTAGTGAAAAGTCCAAGCGGAAGGCTCACTCTGTACTGTAAGGGGGCGGATACCATCATCTATGAGAGACTTCATCCGTCCTGCTCCAAACTAATGGATGCCACGACGCAGCACCTCAATGTGAGTGTGTAAACAAGTTAGGGTGTGAGAGTGTGTGTGCATGCAATATCCTTTTCAGCTAAAACTTAAAATCTAAGTCACTGATTTTCACAGTCTCTCATGTGTGTGTGTGTGTGTGTGTGTAGGAGTATGCCGGTGAAGGTTTGCGTACTCTGGTCCTAGCCTATAAGGACTTGGATGAAACTGAATTTGCCGTTTGGAGAAAGCGCCACCATGAGGCCAGCACTGCACTGGAGGACCGCGAGGAGAAACTGGATGCCATATATGAGGAGATTGAGAAGGACCTGATGGTATTTTTTTCTGTAATGTGATTTTGTCTTTATATAAAATGTCATTTATTTTGTTAAGAAGTTTTATGAGGTCACACCAGACACAGAGGCCACGCCTCCTTCACTGTAACTGATGAACAAATAGGCTACACCAAGTTTTTTTTAGCTGTGACAGAGGAAAAGACCACACCTTCTTATAGAACTATCTATGCTGTCTCATAGGTTGTTTGAGGTCTTACTTTTGTTATGTTAGTATTTTGTTTACAATGCATTACCAAATTGCAGTGTGTGTATGTGTGTGTCTGTGTGTGTAGTTGATGGGGGCGACTGCAGTGGAGGATAAACTGCAGGATGGAGTTCCTCAGACCATCGAGCAGCTCTCCAAAGCCGACATCAAGATCTGGGTGCTAACAGGAGACAAGCAGGGTCAGACTCCTTACTAATGCTGCACCTCCACCGCCAAACACTCACACAATCGCACACTTAACCCCAAAGTCGGGTACTACAGTATGTAACTTACAAAACCGTTAAACTTCCAACTTGGGGTGCGAAATTCTGCCTCATCTCCCCTACCCCAACATCGCACCAAGTGACTTCTTCCCCTTCTATCACTTAAAGAAACCACTTTGTGTGTGTCATGCAGAGACGGCAGAGAACATCGGATACTCCTGCAACATGTTGCGTGAGGAGATGAATGAGGTGTTCGTCATCGCAGCTAACACGCTCGAGGAGGTGCGGGAGGAGCTAGTGTGAGTCTCTCTGCTTAAATATTAAACGTTTACAACCTATTAATAAGGGATTAAACACGTCAGGATGTTCTGCTATAGGAAAATAATGAATGATTGATGTGGTGTCATGTGATCTTGGACGAAAAAACTCTTCATGATGTTGTTTTTTTTTTTTTATCCTTTTGATTTACAATTGATTTTATGATGCAAGTATGATTGAAACACATCAAATGTACAGTACACATAATCTGCTTCTATTAATGCCTTGTGGTTATGTTTTAACATCTCCTAAGTTCAAATACTCACTATGATGATCTCGTGAAACGTTCAGGAATGCCAGGAAAAAGATGTCTCCGGGTTCCTCAGACGAGGCGTCCTACCTGAAGACTGGGATTATGGGTAAAAAGAGTGAGGTGGTGCTGGACGAGAAGGTGGACGGAGAGTACGGTCTTGTCATAAATGGACACAGCCTGGTGAGTGTTTTGGTCGATGATGATTGACGTAGACTACATTAATGAGGACCAGGAGCTGGCTGGAGGTCAAAAATAAATGTATTTACTGAATGATGTTTAATGTGAATTGGGTCAATCGGAACCTATTAACCTATTATTAGAAATTAACCACACTGTATCATGCGTTTTATCTTTTTGCAAATGAATTAAATTGTTGCATGTGAAGTGATGAAGTGGTGTATTTGTCTCTCTGCAGGCGTTTGGTTTGCAGAAGGACCTGCAGGTGGAGCTGTTGCGCACGGCGTGTATGTGTCAGGCAGTGATCTGCTGCAGGGTCACCCCACTGCAGAAAGCTCAGGTGGTGGAACTGGTCAAGAAGCACAAGAAGGCCGTGACCCTGGCCATCGGAGACGGAGCCAACGACGTCAGCATGATCAAGGGTGGGTGGCGCCTGGTGTTGGGTCAGAGAGAGATAAAGAGATTTAATTAATCAAAAAAGATTCATCTCATCACTCATGTCTCACTTTCCCCCTCTTACTGGATACCTCTCACCTCTCTCTCTCTCTGTCTGTCTGTCTGTCTCTCGCTCTCTCTGTCCTCTCTTCCTCCGGGACAGCGGCTCATATCGGCGTGGGGATCAGTGGGCAGGAGGGAATGCAGGCAGTTCTGTCCAGCGATTTCTCTTTTGCTCAGTTCCGGTACCTGCAGCGCCTCCTGCTGGTCCACGGCCGCTGGTCGTATCTGCGAATGTGCAAGTTTCTGCGCTACTTCTTTTACAAGAACTTCAGCTTCACCTTCGTGCACTTCTGGTACGCCTTCTTCTGCGGCTTTTCTGCCCAGGTGAGTCGTCTGTCAGGTTATTTGTCCCTTTGTCTGTCTGTCTGTCTGTCTGTCTAGTCTAGTTTTCTGTCTACTGTCCTGTCTCTGGATTAATTCAGTTGTCTATCTTGTCATCTTGTTTTCTGTGTCTATCCAATCATCTGTCTGTCTGTCTGTCTGATGAAAAGCGTTCGGTGTATGGCTGTGTGTAAGATAGTGTCGTGTTTTTGTTCTTGTTTATTAAAACACTGTACATTCTCTTATTCCAGAGTGAATTTTAGTTCGGTCGTTGTTGTTTGATGTGTGTCTTTTTGTCTTCCTCCACCAGACGGTGTATGATGAGTGGTTTATTACACTTTATAACCTGGTGTACACAGCCTTACCCGTCATCGGCCTGAGCCTCTTCGATCAGGTGCGTCCACCAGCTGTCTCCTTTATTTAATAACCTATTATATTTACTGTGTGCTGTTTTATGGTCCTACTGTACCACCCTGCTGTGTCGCGGTCTTTTTGCAAATACTATGCAATTCATCACATTTAGATTTGAAGAGTTACGATGCATAACTCTTTGTAACTCTCAGGATGTTAACGACCGCTGGAGCCTCCGCTATCCTCACCTGTACGCACCAGGGCAGCAGAACATGTACTTCAGTATGAAGGCGTTTTTTAAGATCCTGCTCCACAGCTGCTACAGCTCTCTCGTGCTCTTCTTCGTGCCGTACGCCGCCATGTACGACACGGTGCGAGACGACGGCAAAGACATCGCCGACTACCAGTCGTTCGCTCTTCTCGCCCAGACCTGTCTGCTCTTTGCTGTCAACGTGCATGTGAGTGTCTTTATCCGTTGAAAGTAGGTTAGGACTGCTAGTCCAAAGAGTCACAGTGTGTGTTTTTACTGTACAATGTGTTCGTTTGTATTCCTGACATGGTGTAAAACTGAGCGCGCAAGATATAGGAAGGGGTGCCAAAACTTTTACACCCGCCAAGGAGATCGAGAATGTGTGTCGGAGTGCTTGAAGTGGAATTGTTGCATCTCAACAATTCCATTTGTGTGTGTGTGTGTGTGTGTGTGTGTGTGTGTGTGTGTGTATATAAATAACGTGTGTGTGTGTGTTAAAGCTGGGTTTGGACACGTACTACTGGACGGCGGTGAATCAGTTCTTCCTGTGGGGAAGTCTGTCTGTCTACTTTGCCGTCACCTTCACCATGTACAGCAACGGCATGTTCCTCATCTTCACCTCCTCCTTCCCTTTTATCGGTGAGTCACCTAGTGCAACGCTTCACACTGTGTGTGTATGTGTGTGTGTGTGTTCACATCTTCATGATTGTTACCTGTTCATAAGGACAAAATTAAATGCATTCAAACATAAGTGTATAGGAAAAATTTTACTTAAATTGTACATTATACAATAAACTAGATTTACTTATAATGGTGTGTGTGTGTGTGTGTGTGTGTGTGCTGTGTATCAGGCACTGCAAGGAATTCCCTGAACCAGCCCAATGTTTGGCTCACCATCCTCCTCACCACCATCCTGTGTGCGCTGCCCGTGATGGCGTTCCGATTCCTGTTCATTCAGCTCCGCCCAACCATCAACGACAAGGTACAGACACACACACACATGCACACACATACACACACACACGATGGCATCATAAATTCAATCAAGCACAGAGATATTTTAGCCCAAAATCAGGTTGCCTCTGCCAGGAGGTTAAGCCTTAATAGCTTTCACCAGCATGATGTAATGATCTGAGAACACTTCCAAAGCAGCGCGTAAATGGTTGCTTATCACAGAAAGTATCTTGAATGTTTACCGTTTCTTCAAGTCAAGTTTCTTATGTTATACTTAAAAAAAAATATATATATTTAATTTGAATTAGAATTCATATTCAAAGTATATGAAGTTCATCTTCATCTCTCTCTCTCCCTCCTCAGGTACGCTACAAAGTCAAACAAGCCAAAGCCGTGCTTCCTCCTCCCACTCGTCGGTTCCCACAGCGACGCATCAGCACCCGTCGCTCCGGTTACGCATTCTCGCACGCCCGCGGTTACGGCGACCTCGTGACCTCGGGCGGTTTCCTGCGCCGGCCCGTGAAGAGCCGCCCGGTTCTCTTCACTTTAGCGGAGTCCCCTGTAGCGGAGAGTTCTCCACAAACATATCGCAACATCACGTCCTCCTAACACACCTCGTCCAACACCAGGGGGCGCTCCCACAAACTGTTTGTTTTGGGTTGTTGAAAGAGATTCGCGAAAAATAGTAAAGAAAGAGAACTGTACGTTGTACGTCTAAACGTTTACAAGACAAAAAGCGATGTACGCTCTGAGCACATTCGTAATATCTATTTCAGGTGTGTAAACCAAATATATATATATATTGACTTCTTCTGACAGTTTATTAGAAACAATGTGTTTTTATATATGACAGACGTTCAAGTCAAAGCAGGACTTTTGATTGTGCAGAACAGAGTTCTGACAGTGAAATCTCCCTTATTTCTCGATATAATCCCCTGCTACACTAATGCTAACACCCGTGTTTCACTAGCGCTTGGATACCATCAAGATAGAAAGTTTTCTCAGAACACCGGAGCCACGATCCGACTGCCTGCTTCATATCTGAAACACTGGCCTCCCAGGAACTCCTTTAATGGCTTATTTGTTTAAAGCAAAAGTGTCCTGGTTTGATCACCAAAAGCATTCTGTTTTTGCAGGACAATGCACAGCCCCATACTGCCCAACTTAGAAGTCCTGGTTTGACTTGAACACATTATACACAAATTAAATTTTGCATCTTTCCATCCTTCTAGGAACTTTTCTTTCTACACCGTTGCAGCATAAAGAAAAGCCATTAAATGTTAAAACAGATGTTCCGTTGTGCCTTTATAAAAACTCTTCTCAAGATGTTTCAGGGGAAATGAGCAACAACAAAAAAAAGTGTTGTGATGGTGTGAATTAAAGCTGTAAAATGAATTCAGAGAGAAATTTCACAGCTTGGCAAACTCTGATATAAAGCCATTTAATTTCAGCGACTAATGCCTTCTAAGCGGTGCAACAGAAAAGTTGGGATCTCTAAAATATCACAGCCATTAATATCCAGGAGTCCAAAAGGACAAAACTCTCCATGTCCTCTGGGTGACTGACGGCGATGGTGTCATGTGTCTCCCATTTCAATCACAGCCACACCAGCTAGTTATGAGTGTATGCAAATGTACAGTAGAAGAGTTATAGCTGCTTTTCAGTGTGCATGACTGTTCGTTAGCTTTGTTTTCCCCCTTTATTTGAGACTACATCAGGTAATGCTGTCTGAGGTATGCACTTTTAACTGTGCATGGTTTGCATCACCTGAGTGTTCACTACACACCTGGAATTGAACTTTTAACGGTGTACTGTTTTAATTTTTTTGTGTGTGTGAATTTGATAACTAACACACTGTAGGCACGGGTTCAGAGATGCATTTTGGAAGAGCTTCACAGGCACAATTAGTGGATGAAGACAAAAGCTGCCAAATAAATATTCCCCAATTAAGCATCTCCATGTTGTAAAAATATGCCAATGGAATCTTTAATTTTATACAACGTTCTACATTTTTAGTCAAATGCTGATTCAGATGCTGATCCAGGATTTGTTTATCGTGTATTTAGAAAGAAATGTTTGACATAAACTGTATTGAATACTTATTTTATAACCAACGTTTCTTTTATGGTTGAACCAAGCCTTTGATTCTTGCCTTTTGATTATTCGGTTAATGTTGATGTCGGGCGCTAGCGTCCTGCAGAGGTGGAAAGTGACCAAGTATATTTACTTCGTTACTGTACTTAAATACATATTTCACATGTCTGTACTTTACCTGAGTGGTTTTATTAGAGAATACTTTTTGCTTTTACTTCACTACATCCTACAACTAATATCAGTACTTTTACTTCACTGCATTTGCATTTGCATTGCTTGCGTTACATAACCCTAGTGACGTGTAGCATTTGAAGCGGTAATATCACCACCTTCTGATTATTATATACTGTACAGTACAAACCGGATTCCAAAAAAGTTGGGACACTTAACAAATTGTGAATAAAAACTGAATGCAATGATGTGGAGA
>JAQQZT010000009.1:23820427-23849123 GCA_030068275.1 Clarias platycephalus | reverse complement strand
ACCCAATCATGTTGCCAATTAATCTAATTAGTGTTAATTGGTCTTCCAGCTCTTCGATATGCTCAAATTTACTTTTTAATCATGTAGCAGGTGACTTTTACTTTAACATAATACAAGCTCAGTAACTTAGATTCTTAAGTAAATCTAAAGGTTAGTACTTTTGTATTTTTTCTTAAGTAGAAATGTAAATGCAGGACTTCTACTTTCACTTGAGTAATATTCTACATAGGATACGTCTACTTTTACTCAAGCGCAGGATTTATGTTCTTTGTCCACCACTATTGTCCTGTCTCAGGTATGATTATAGCAGGTGAAATGTTAAACCTACAAATCTGTGGCGTTTTAGACCCGTAGTGTCACCCCATCTCTGCAGCTATGAACATGTGAAAGTATAAAATAAAACTACACCTATGTGGGATGTTTTTTTGTTTCTTTTTATTACCATAAGGGAGGGTTGTCATATTTGTGTTTCAGTCTTTAATTAAGTTTGTCTGTTTGTTTGGCCGTATTTTTCTAATGTTGAGTTAATAAGTTAATCAATGTTTATGATTGCTATTTTAAGCCTTTTTTTTATTGGTTTTGTTATGAAATTTTAGAACTTAGGAAATTTAAAGCTAATCGACTCCCTTTGGGTCGATACCAGCAAAGTAAATAAATGCATAAATAAATAAATATTAAAAAAAAAGGTAAATTGGATATCAGGGGGAAAAGGATAAATTTGATCCGATGCTGTAAAAACAAAAATGAAATTAAGTTGAAAAAAGTTTTTTTTTTTTTTTTTTTTTGTAAGTGTAAACGTTTACATATAAATAAACTTGATTGCATTTTTAAATTGTTTGCTTTTTGTTTTGTTCAAAATCATTACATGAGCTCCGGGCCGCCTCAGCCAGGATCATCATTCGCAGAGGTACGGTCTTCTTTAAATCATTTGCATCATATGACTGTCAATATCAATATCGATATCTGATATGTCTTCCTTTTGGAAAAAAAAAAAAAAGCTGATGAAAAAGGTGATGATTACATGATTTTTGTGTATTGTTTATTGTATTGTTTAGTGTATTGTTTCATATGAGTCATATTTTTGCCAATGTATGTATTTTTAAAATGCTTTGTTAATTAATACATCACCTTACGCTTTTTTACCAAAGAACGACTTATCAGATATAGATATTGATATTGACAGTACAGTGATGCAAATGAGTAAAAGAAGAATGTACACCTGTGAATGACGATCATGAACATTCAGAGGAGAATATGCTTTATCCTTGAGAATCGACGTATACAGTAACTTGTTGCCGACTTGCGGAAGAGACGCATCTGTCCATGGGAACTGTACACATAATCATTCACCAACACCACTTGCACATTACAGGAGTTATTGCCACATCCCACCACAGTCCTGACCTCGCTCCAAGTCATTTCCACATGTTTGGGCCATTAACGGAGTTCCTGGGAGGCCAGTGTTTCAGACGTGAAGCAGACAGTCCGATCATGGCTCCGGCGTACTGAGAAAACTTTCTTCCTAGATGGTATCCAAGCACTAGTGAAACACTGGGATAAGTGCATTAGTGTAGCAGCGGATTCTATAGATTTATATAATCTTATAGATTATATATACAGTAGATTATATATAGACAACTTTTGAGAACACCCCTCGTACAGTAGTTCTTGTCTTTGTATCCTGCACTCAAAGCGCACCTCATATTGCACTGCTAAAAATTTGAACAAGTGAATTTATCTTGGATTCAGTCAAGTTTATCTAGCATTTCCTAATATAACAGGAATTACAACAAACTAAATATACGGTATGATCATTAAGCATCTTTTAGGCTTTTAAAGATTGATACAGTTGTGTTCTATATAAGATTTGAAGCATTCATGTCTAGAACAAAGCAAATTTATCCCCGAAGATTTAAACAGAAGGGGAAACTAATTTTACATTTAACTTATAATAATCTTGTAATAAGAAAAATATAAATATATTCAGGGTATATATTTTTTGATGTGTAGAATGTTAATCAGACAACATGACAGATAAATAAATGTATTTAGTAAGTTTAATAAGGTTAATAAACCTACTGTAATTATTACATTTCTACCTTGCGTCTATCTGCCATACAATTCCTTAATGTTATTTCTGTCTGATTTGCCCTCCCTAAATGAATGCTGCCTGAAACAGTCGTATCTACTAATAATCAAAGTCAAAATCTAAGTGTGTTTACTGGAACAGAGCTATCCAGAGTTTTCTGTCCCGAGTCCAGTGACATGACGGCTGTGTGAGTCAGCATTTCGGTCCCCCCTGCCGAGAGTCGACGGAGCTCTGCCTTCTGCACGAGCCTCAGCAAATCAGTGAGCTCGCTCAGAGACATCACTGGCGCTGTTGCCATAGGAGTATAGAGGGTGCAGAACCACTGTGCTGAGAATGAGACGGAGAGGGAGGGAGAGGGTGGAGAAACAGAGACTGGAGAGAGGAACAGTGAGTGGGGGGAGTGAGAAAGAGAAGGAAGTCTGATGGAAACTAATCATGCTGTCACTTTGTTTTTAATGGCTTTCTTTTGGTAAGTGAACATTTCAATACGACATGAGTATTCAGAGTTATGCGCTTGGACGTGTGAGTGATGGGGGAGGAATGTTTGGCGTTCATGCCGGAGACTCCTTGGGTTGTTGACTCTCAGTTTGTGGATAGATGGAGCTTAATGGCTAGATGAGATTTGATCCAATCGTCAATTTTACTCTGATTTAAACCCAACATTTTGTTTTGCATCTAAGGTGAAAATGTTGCAGCAGAATCATTCAATGTCTTTTTATTTTATTTTATGGGGAATCTTTGTATGCACGATACTAAATTAGACTTTCTATTATATCAAATGATATATTTAATACCATTATTGTTTATTAGGTATTCCTGGAGCTGCAGCATGATGTAAAGTTACAGCGTCATTGTCTGATCTCTTCCTACTTACTCCTGACTGTTCTTTCAAAAAATGGCTACATCTGATTCACGGTCCGGTGAGACCATGATTGTCCGACACATGCCTGTTCATGTTGATTCTGTAGGCAGTGATAATTTCACCGCAGGATCGAGACTGAGACGGCCGTGCTCTTTAAGTCTGACTCACAGTATCTCACTGCCTGAAAGGGAACACCTCTCAAATGAAACACTGAATGGTGACGTCCACGGTCATACTGGCAAGTCCAGTGCCAAGGAAAGGGCCGGAATCTCAGATCCTTGTTCTGGAAATACAAGAGGATATGACTCAACAGCTCTGTTTCGTCATGAACTGTTTGCTCTTAAGTCAGAAATTAACGAGGCTGATGAGAATTGTGATACATATGCAAACAACCTGCATAAGTACTGTAAAGCATACTCATTATGTCAGCATGGAAATTTAAACAGGACCAAGGATAAGAACCTGAGGTATGCCACAAATCCTTGGTCACTTTGTTGTAGACAGTCCAATGGCAGTAACACTGCATGCAACCATAATATTAAGATTCTGGAGCGTTTTCAGACAGACGAACAAATCTTATCAGACTCAGGTCTGCAACTTTGCAGGGATAATGAAGACACACCTATTTTCATGGACTGTGAGGAGCACGACTGGGCTGATCAGTATGTTCCAAATATAACTAATGCCATCTCCGAGTCTTTGAATCAAAACCAGACTGATTATATCAGTGATTCTTCTTGCAACAGCTCAGATGGAGTGCTGGTAAATTTCAGTGCCATTTTTAACAAAACTAATAATGCAGTCCCTGCAACGCCATATGACTTGGACAGTCCTGCCAAGAAGTCCCAAGCATCAGGGTCCATTCAGCATGATGATGGTTTTAAACTGAATCCATGCTGGTCTAGTTGTGGAGTTGATCCAAATTGTAACATCTACCAAGCTGACTGTCATCTCCGTTACCCAGCTGGTTTATCATCTCAGGAAATTTCTGATCTCAGTCCTTGTCAAGCTCAACTGACCACTTACACCAACAATTATTACAAGCTGGTAACCTGTGACCTCTCGTCTCAGTCTGCCAATAGTCCGGCATGGTCATCTTTAACAAGCTGCTCAGAAGCTCACAGCAATGGAAGCATGACTCCACCCACAGAATACTTTCTCTTCGAAAAACCAGAGACAGAAGACAGGGAGGAGGTTGAACTTCACGAAAGGGACATTCAGGTACAGTAATAATAATATTGTAGAAGCTGTTGATTTTCTATCTTTTCACTTTTCCTCAAAAAAAGATGTCCCAAGTGTCTCAAGTTGTCCCAGTTTGTATAAATATATATTCTTCTTTTCCAGGCTGATGGGGACACAGAACTGAAGAGAAGCAAGGGTACCAGGAAAATTTCAAAGAGGCTAAACAAAAGAAAAACTAACACCAAAACACATCACGACAAGTGCAAAGATCTAGAAACTAATAGCCATAAGCACATCAGTGTTATACGACTATCTCAGAGCTGGAACAACAAACCATGTCTTTCTTTACCACAGCAGGAAGAACTGCACCATGTGCTGAGCTGTCCAAGCCAGATAAGTACATCCTCGCATGCATTGAAGCAGCATAAAATCACATTTGCAGAGCTTGCACGATACAGGAAGAATGGAAAAAGTCCATCAGTGGTGAAAAACAGCAAGGAAGACATTGCATCAGTTCAAATCGAAGATTCTTTGGAACAAAAAGTAAACTTTATTACAAGCAGGAATGAAAAAGAATCTGGAAGATCTACAAACTCTGAAACTCCTGATATACCTCCACTGGGTGAGCACACCAAAATTGTTATTAAATTGAAGTATTGAATGATTTATTAGGACAGTTAGTGGTGCAATGGGTAGCCCTGCCACCTTAACGCTCCAGGGTTTGATTCTGAGATACCCCTGTACTCTTTTTTGTTAATTCAAGTACTTCAGAAAAAGGAAGGTCTTTAGATGTGATGTGAAGACTGCCAGAAACTGGCAAGCTTCAGTGTTTTATATCAGATTCAGGAAACTACAGGATGCCAGTGGAGGCAGGAAAGTAATGCAGTGGCATGGTATCACCTTGCACCCAGAATAGGCTTCAAATCCATCGATCCCACCAATAATGAACCACTTGATATAACTATTACCTGATTCTTTTTGGATGCATATTAATGAAAAGAATACTTTCCTACACCAGGAGAATGGCTTCCAACATACAAGGATTAATAAAGACTAGTATCTTTCATTTATTTTTAACAACTTTAACAGAGATAATAATATACTTTTTTATTGTTTTATTTTTATTTTTTGCTTATGCAGGAGTTCCTGAATCTAGCCTAGATGTGGCACACTACAATAAACCACAAAGACCTACCTCTCTACCCATCCAACCTTTTGTCCTTGAACCACCATCATTAAAGCAATCCAGCAAAGCCCTAGGCTCCCTGATAGACCATTACATGAGCCACAAACATAGTGCATCCAAAATCACTGACCTGTCCAGCCACTTAGCACTCCCAACTTTGGACAACTATTCTTCTATTCATCTGGGGGTCGCTTCATGCTCTGATACCTGTTCGACCTGTACCCCAACCCCGATTGAGCCTCACATTCGTCCCCATTGGGCTCCACCAAGCCCACTCTTCTTCCAGGGTCATGCAGACATTAAATACAGAAGTCCAAAGACCATAGAACCTAGTCTGTGTGATTGCACAGGAATGACCAATACCAGCTTGGTGCAAATCAATCCATCCATTAAACCACATTTGACTAACCAGGAAAATAACCCCTTCAAATCTTCTCCTAATAAACATTTACAACACTTCCTTCCTGAGCAAGCTAGCTCACATCAGACACCTCAGAAATGTCTAGAATCAGAACTAAGATTTAAAGTTTTTCCTTATTATAGTTCGTCTCCAGCCACTACCTCAGTAACATTCCTGACCTCTGACACATCACTTACACTTCCTGGTGCTGGACGGACCAACTCAGACGCTGTTCATCAAGTACGCACTACTGAGGAGCTCAACACTGCTGCCATTTACGGTTTTGGACCAAAAACAACATCCTGTATGATTTGATTTACATTTTTTTTCAAAATGCAATCTTTTTGGATTTGTTTATAACAAGTGCAGCTACATTGCCGATGGTAATTTCAGGTATCCTCCTATGTACGTACAGGCTACTTGGGGAAAGAACATCAGCATGGTGACTCATCCTCTCTGGCTGATAGACCGCCTGAAGAGTTCTGCTCATCACCAGATCCCTCCACTTCGTATCATTCTATTGATCTGCTGCAGAGGAAAGGTGAGATGAGATAACATTGCTTTCCTGATGGGGGTGTTCTGATCTCTTTTCTGCTGACATCCATAAAACTTATGCAATTGTGAACATCCTGTACATAATAATAATAATAATAATAATAATGAATGGAATAATTGTTTTTAGGATTAGGATTTTATTATGGTTCATAATGAAGTCTGCCCAGTGAAATTAGTTAAAATGGTAGAGTGCTTGTTTAGCTTGCTTGTTATTGTAGCCTGTATATGTTAGAGGCAGTGGTCAGTCTGAGTTACTGATCAGAATGTCATCGGTTCAAGGCCCAGCACCACAATTGGGCAGGGCCCTTAATTCTCCAAGGGCACCATATAATGGCTGACCCTAGCCTCCTAACAAAAGAGGTGGAATATTTATCGCATAATGAACTTCACTGTGCAACAGTGCATCAATGGTTTTATCCTAGAAGAAGTCACAGTTGATCTAAGAAACATTGAATAGAAGACTCAAGTAGACTCTACTGTAGGTGATACACAATACCATTGTTGAGCAAGATTCAGACATTCATTCATACATGCAGGTATCTTAGCATAGCTGATGCATCTACTGATAAAAACTTGAGTTCAGGACAAAACCAAGGACACTGGAACTTTGATGTCAGTTGTTAATTAGTTATAATTGTAGTAATTGGAAAATTGCTTTAATATGGATGGAGTAAAACTCTCTTGGAAGTACTCCTTGCATAATAACCGTCATTGAACACTGACACTAATTCAGTTTGCATATATAATTAAACCCTATGCTGTTTAAGATAGAAGCATGCATTTAATTCCATTGCACCTGAGAGCTTTTTGTTGTAATTACCTGTGTTGCACTGCTGCGTCATATTATTGAGCTAGTCTTTTGTCTGACAGATACACAGACACATATTTCTCTGCAGTCTCTGGTCTGCGCTTCCCTGTAGCTGCTTCTGACCTACTTTTTAACTTACCCTGTCTTGGACTGACTCATGCACCATGTATGATGTGCAAGTGTGTGTGTGTAATATACGGACACACTAATATGATTCTTTTTACATTCAGCTTCCTTAATGTTCTTTACTATCTTTTAGACTCTGTCATTTAATTGACATTTTAAAAATATATTTTTTAATATATATATAACTGAGTATTACTTTAAAACATTTGCACCATTGAAATGTTTTACTGCAGCTAAGAGTCCTATTACCGTACGGTGCTTTAAGTCTTCCATAAATGTCAATCGCTTTTATGCCTTAATTTATGAGAAGCTTTATCACGAGTCCCGGTTGGAAATATAGGCCTCGTGTATATATATATATAAGTAATAATATTAAAGGTTAAATATTAAATAGAATTTTATACAGATTCCATGTATTCTAATGCATTCCATGTATTATTAGGTAAAAGTCCAGAATGTGGGTGAAAATCTTCTGAGCAAAATTACAGTCCTCTCACTCTGTCTCGCTCTTTGATTTCCCTCCTTTAGACATGCTGAAATCTCTAAGCGCAGCGGTGGATTTGATCACAGCCCACTTCAGCTCCAGCTCAGACCCTAATGAGAAGGTAGTATCATGAGAACAGTGATTTAACACCGCAGAGTCTCTCAAAACATCCAGCATGAATTTGAATTAACACACGTTACAGCAATACAAAACGTGTTCCCGCTAAGATCCAATGATCATCTCAGTCCAGCAGTTAATTAAAAATGACGATAAAGGGAAAAGTCCCATATGACTATATACAGTGTAATAGTCTGTGTTGTTATCTGATCACAGTTTAGACTGGGAAACAGCTTGTTGTGTCCCAGAATCAGCCGACTGGTCCTAGATCAGCTTTGCCCTGCTATCCAGGACGTTCTCCAGGACGGGCTGAGACCCTTCAAGCTGGATTTGATTGTTGGACAGCGGAGTAATAAGCCATGGAGCGTGGTGGAGGCAGCGACGCAGCCAGGTCTGGGAACATGAGTCAGTCTTAAAGCTGTCTTGCATGCTGTTATTCCATGGGAAGCACATTCCCCTTAAAAATTAAATATGCACCTTAAAAAGCATTACTTTTTTGTTGTTATCCTTCTTCTTATTCACAATAGTTCACAATTAATTCAAATGAAAGGCAGAAATCTAAAAGAGAGAACCATCTCATGTAGTTATGAAATGTTTAGGTTATTATAGAGCATCACACACCTTGTACTTGTGTTTATTACAGATTTATTTATTAACTAGCATTAGTACTGTACCTGTCGATGACGGTTAAAGAGAGCTGAACGTTTCTAATCTAATCAGTGATATTATTCTAGATTGAAGCCCACGTACATGTCTGTCTGTCTTTCTGTACGGCAGAAATCTCTTGTTCACGCTAAGTTGTACTTCTTTCATTGTCGGCCAAATACACTCCCTGTTCGGTAAAAGGAGAGTGAATCACAAATCGGACTTAAGAACAAATCCAACTTAAAAACATGCTCCTGAAAAGGAACTTTAGAACCTGAGGTATGCCACAAATCCTTGGTCACTTTGTTGTAGTCAGTCCAATGGCAGTAACACTGCATGCAACCATAATATTAAGATTCTGGAGCGTTTTCAGACAGACGAACAAATCTTATCAGACTCAGGTCTGCAACTTTGCAGGGATAATGAAGACACACCTATTTTCATGGACTGTGAAGAGCACGACTGGACTGATCAGTATGTTCCAAATATAACTAATGCCGGGAATTACCTGTAGATCAGATAAAAATGAAGTTTTGTCTTAAAACGACTCCAGTGCATTAAAATTAACTTATACCACTTCAACGCTGTTATTTAAGCCAAAGTGAAAATATGAACTAATCTCAGTAAAGATTTTAAGCTTTTCTAATTAATATTAATGCTACATAACATTGTTTTTACATTTTGATTTCAGTTATGGTGCAGAAAACTTCAGTCAGATATCTAAGTACTGCAAAAGTTTCATTTAATTCTGTCCAGCGTTCGATTTAAGACACGCCCACAGATTGATGCATGTGCAGTACACCAACAAAACATGTGGTTTATAATCTGTTTATAACTTTACTTCTATCTAACATTTTATTTCATTTATGGTGCAAGTTTAACTTCAGGCAAATTCCTAAGGACTGGTAAAGTTTCAGTAAATGTGAAACTCTGGCTGGACACACATACAGAAAGAGAATTTTCTGAGACTGGATTTGACTCCTCCAATGTATGAAACGTAAAGATATAATTGAAAGAGCTAAAAAAAAAAGAAAGAAAAACTCTCTGTTATGAAGATGTATATTTTTTCAGGTCCGTCCACCCGCATGCTGCACAGTCTGGTCTCAGTTGTTAAGAAGTGCTCCATGTTGACCAACCACAGTATGAGGCTCAACGCCTTCTTCTTAGGTTTACTGAAGTGAGTCTAACTACATAACATATCTTTAACTTTTAATACAAATGAAATAAATCTTTCTGTAGTAATAATAATATTGTTTCCCCAGCTTGTCTGTTCTGGAGTCTTGGTTTTGCCACTTGCACACCTGTGTAGGTAAGAGTTTACAACTTCATCTTTAGATTACTGTGCAAAAGTCTTGAGCTAATTGTCATCTTATTTCATCATATTTTGCTTCCAAAGCTTCAAACTTCCTTGTATTTTTAATGTAGTTTTGAGCAAAAGTTCTCCAGGCTTTCTCAGGGACTTCTCATTCTCAGTCCCATTTCTTTAATTTAATCCACATTATTTAAGTAAACTGAATATAAAAAATTAAGGGGGCTAAAGAATTTTCCACAGTCCTGTATAAAATAAAGAGCTTTCAAATGTGTAATTTTGCATTTATTATTTTCTCTTAGATGTGATTGCTGAGTATTACCACCCCTGGGCATTTCTGGCTTTGTCCCAGGATTCGTCGTGTAGATCTTTGTTTCAGGAGTTCCTTCTCCTGCTGCAGCCCTTGTCAGAGTTGCCCTTTGACCTCCACTTGCTGTCCGAGTCAAGGCTCCAGAGGAGAACGCAGCAAAACCAGTCATCCTTCCAACAGTCAAGGTTTTTCACGCCATCTGGATGCTCATTTTTAAGGATGATAAACTGGCAGAACAGTGATGAACAACTGGAAAGATCTAAATTAAAGGTGAAAAAAGAACCATGCATTTCATCCCAGACAGAAATCCGTAGCACTAACATGCACAAGATCCTCCAAAGCTGTGCAGTTTCGATTTCCAAACCGCCAACGCGAGAGCTGGAGCTGAAATCAGGTTGTTTAAAAAAGAAGCCTGCAGGATGGTGGCTTAGCCAGACTCCTATCACAGCATGTTTAATGGAGGCAGATTGCTCTGACACCGTTCTTCATGTACAAAATGATAAGACATTGGTGGAAAAAGGAGAGAGAACGAGAGCTGATACGGTGAAACCTTCGAAGGAGCTGCGCTGGGCCCGATTATTTGGTTCTGAGATTGGCATTCCAGTGGCAGTGGAAAAGGCACAACAAAGCATCAAGCAGAACCAGAAAATCAGGTCAGTACCAAGAGGAAGTTAGCTTCAGTCATAGACATCCACATGTTCAGCTACAACTACATGTCAAGATATTTTTCTTTTCTCCAGGCCGCCTTCACGATGGCTCCAGCTTGGAGTATCAAAAATGGACCAGCTGGCCCAGTCTGTGTGGAGCAAAGAGATGAGCAGAACCTTATGTCTTCTACAACCACGACCCAAACTCAAGCAGTGAGAACACTCTTTAAAGATACATGGACTAGAAGTGTGAAGAGAAGCATCACCTAGAAGCACAATGAACCTAAACTGATATTCTACTCCTGTTTGTCCTAGTGAAATAGTCCAAAATCTACTGTAGCATAGCAGAATCTCCTGTCAGTATTAAAGCATATCAGTTATGTAGTCCATATTTGCTGCCTGTACTGTATTAACCTGAAATGTTCTGGAAATGTCTAAATTGGGGATTGTATGCATTTAACTTTAGCCTAATCTTATATGAGTATTTCAAAGCAGAGGTTTTTAAATGTACAGTATATATTGTAATATTCACTTATTGTATACTACTGTCACTGCACTGCTAGTGCATAATTAACACATACAACCATCTACTGTATAACTTTTAATGGTTAAGATGTACCATACTGTTTAAAAGTTAGGTGAAGTAGAGTTAATTCATTGACGCCCAAGAGCTGTTTAAAACTTGATTGCATCGGTGGAAAACCAAGCAAAATAAGTATATATATACTTTTTGTGCATTTGTTTTGCATTTTGTGCAGGATATAGTGAAGACAGAGCACCATAGGTCCCAAGAATGTTATCAAGGATAGTAGCAAGAAGAAAGGGAAGCCACTTTCAGTTTGGTTTTTAAAGCAGCCATAAATTATAATCATAAATTAAGGTTAAGTGAGGTCTAATGTCTATTTATTTCATATTTTCCTCCATTTTCCTGTCTTTTCTAAATGTTTTGATTGGGAATCGTTGTTAACATCTGTAATATTTTTCGGGTGGCTGGAACGAATTATCTGCCTTTACATTATTTTCAATGGGAAGATTTGTTTCACAATACGGAATTTTTGCCTTAAGAACTCGCCTTCGGAAAGGATTAAATTCATATGCTGAGGTTCCGATATATTTCTATGAAAGCAAAGTTTTAAACGAAAACTTTTTTCTTTTACTGCATAATTGTTTTTCAATGTCACAAAAATTATATCCGGTGACATTTTTCCCCCAATTTTCTTTTTTTTTGAAAATGCATCCCAGAAAGATTCTTTCACACTCTTTCATCAGCTGACTTCATTTTATTGCCACATAACATTGCTGAGTCTAGACCTGAGCGACTGAAGCAACGCCAGATCATAACACTGTCTCCAGAGGCTTGTACAGTGGACACTATGAATGAAGCTTCATGCGTTTCCCTTCGTACCCTGACACACCCGTTGCTCTGGAATAGGCCCGATCTGGAATCATAAGATCACATGATCTTATCCCAATCTATCCCTTATCTATGCTCTGTAGCAAATTCAAGCCTTTTTTCTAATGAGTCTCACTAACAAGTGGTTTTCTTATGGACACACAGCTGTTTAGTCCCAATCCTGCGAGTTCTCATCACAGTGTGTGTGTTTATGGAAATACTTACTTTCACTATTAAACATAGTTCTAGTTTTATTGTTCATTTTTAACCATACAATTTCACCAAGCATTTAAATGTTTTCCAATCATGATGCCCCCCTGACCACAAAGATGAGGGTTCAGCACTATCCTTCCAGGTTCTAATAATGTGTTAAAGGTTCTTAACTCAGTTCCAGTCATTTCAAATATCCCTAGTTGTTTTCTTTGCTTGATGCAGCCCAATAATTTAAATTTTTTTCTAAAACTCTTCTTTTTTTTTTGGCCAGGCAGTAAATATTAATTTGTTAAATTACCACACCACATTATTTAGTTAAAAACCTGGCAAAATTTTGTACTTTTGCTGGTTGTTTTTGTTGTTGCTGTGTTCTCGTACTCATTCTAAAAATGTGTTAAGTGCTAGCCAGCTAACAAATTTCAGTTTTGAGTTTGCACAATATCTTGCTGCTATTTGATTAATTTCTCATTGAATTATGTAGTAGGATAACCATGCAGGATCGTTTAAATGTAGCAGTATGTTTAAATGTTCTGTAGATACTTTTTCACTTTCATACTTCCTCATACATCTACTTTTTTTATTTGACACTGTACATATATTTAAGTATATTTTCTCGCTACTTATTCCATCCTGTAAAAGATGGACCTGCTGCAAAAAAAATGTAAAATTAGATTTGTTTCCAAATCCAGGAGCCAATTTTACACCATTGTGTAAAAAACTATTTCATTAAGTAACAGTCAATGCAAAATGAAATGCCTATCTGTAAGTACCTGTACATGTGCCTCTAGTGGACAAAAGCAGACACTACAGGTTTAAAGAAATAATAATACAGTAGTAATAAAAAAAAAAATCTATGTATGTACATATCTGTAATTAGAGAAGAAAAAAAACCATTTTTACAAACTTCATTTTTCATGGTGGACTTGTGCAGTTACTAAACATTATTGATTAGATTGAATTAGATTAGAGTAGATTAGAGGCGTTATGAAGGCTTTACAAAGCATAAGTAGCAGACACATCACAATATCAACTGTTCAAAGGAGATTATTGAATATTCTGTACGCCTTCAATATTGTTTTATGATGTAGAAAGAAATACAAAATCAGGAAAGACCATGGAATTAGAAGGTGTGCACAAACTTTTGACTGGTAGTTTATATTCGAGACACTGTATATAGATATTATCCTGCTAAGCGTTTCATTTATAATTAGTTTATTTAAATTTTTTTATGCAACATGTAGCAGGGAAGGCTACTTTCATCATTTCCTCAACTTCTTTTAATGCTCATATTTCCTACTGATTATGTCATTAATTTTATTCCAGGACAGCGCTATATAATTTAATAGAGTTTGTGCACAATTTGCTCCTACATTTGTTTATTAAACACTTTCAGTAGAATCTATATATTTGTCTTTATAATTGTATAATGTTTCACCATTGTGTAAAGAACCATTTCATTAAGCAACAATCAACACGAAATGGAACGCCTCTCTGTAAGAGCCACTGCCTCTAGTGGACAAAACCCCAAACTACATGTTTAAAGGAATAAAAACATTTTCCTGATCTCTATGTACAGTATGTATAGCTTATTTGTAACTAGAGAAAAAAAAAGCATTTTCACAAGCTTAATTTTTTCAATATAGCGTTGTTTTTATAATTATATAATTATGTGATGATTTTTGAAGTTACTAGTGTTTGTTCCCTGAAAGAACGCTCTGATAATCCTGTTTTATAATAGTGCTGATGTCATAAATGTGCGAGGACCCTTTTGTTCTTTTAAGGATTGTTTACTTATTTATTTATTTGTTTATTTTCAATCATCCAGGCCCTTTTAGGGGTCTTAACATGCTCAAAAACGCATGGAAATCGTCATACAAATTTGCTGCCATAAGGTGCCGACCAGCTGTAAAGGAAATTCCTTGACACTTGACATAAATTTTTATTATAATAATCCAGTTGAACACCTGTTTCATAACAATAGGTATTTAGTGCCATCATAACTACAAATAAATTCATCCTTAATACTTTAAAAGTATAACTGAATTTTATATCACACCACTGTCAAGTTCTGGATTCTGACTGGTCAGAAGCTGATTCATTTTTGTATAAAAACAGCACCAATAACAGGGTTCAATGTATGTGTTTTGGTCTACTCCGCTCTAGAGTAACACCAGGAATGTATGTACAGTACACGCTGGATACTCAGTGTTCACACGTGCTCCAGCTGTGTATAACTGCTATACTGTAAATCAACTTATCTGAACATCCCACAACAGTAAATGTAACTAAAGCAGATAAAATAAATTATGGCATGTCATTCATTAATGAATTAAAAAGATTTATTGTTGGCAAATGTCTGTGGTACCACATTTATACTTTATTGTAAAATACAACTCCCAACCCTGGAGGTACGACACTAATATTAACCCCATGACAACATAATAAACATACAATATATGTTATGTCTGAATTAAAACCTAATTAATATTTCAGCATCCTGGAATGACATGATACTATGATTAGAATATCTTATTTTCATGTGAGTGTAACATAATTGTCAAAAATAAATATAAATAAACAAAACTCCATAAATGTTCTCTGTTAGATTTCATGTCAGGGGTAACCCCTGGAGGGCGCTCCACATGCTTTATTTTTTGTGTTTGATTGTGACTTTTATATTGACATGATTATTCACTATTTCTTGGTTCACAGTTGTTCGCACGTGTTCGGTATTGTTTTGATCAGTGCCCTTATTTAAGCCTCAGTCTATCCTAGAGCCTCAGTCTCGCGTCTGTTATCGTTATTCTGTTTTGTGTTCCGATCTGATCTGTTGTTGTTCATAAAAAAAAAAAAAAATGTTTATCACACCTGATTTAAGGTCTGCACTTGCGCTGTGCCTGTGAGTACCTTGACAGAAGGCGAGACCAACATGGCGAAACAGAAAGGTCACCCCTAAATGTTTGGGTTTTTTTTTTTTTAGGAGGGGGGGGTTTATGAGAAACATGGTGAGAGGATTTGATTTTAGGGACAGACTCCTCAACATCCTTGCCATCTCCTCGCATTGTGCCAAAAGTAATGCGGACCATGCGAGAGAAAGAAAAGCATGATTTCGTGAATGGTGCTTTGGAGCGAGCCTGGCAGAGGTGCACAGCATAAAGAGCAGCACAGTATACAGGTAAGGAACAAGGATTTAGAGCGCAGTAATCCAGAATCCCCCATACGTCATGGCGAGGGAGGGCAGATGACATCTGTGGCACCAACGAGCCAAAGACCTCACAATACACTGGGACGTTTGCCGAGCTGTGGTTCCGGCTCAGCATGCGGTGCAGTGGATGCAGGAACTCGTCATACAGATGGCTCACCTTGAAGTGGAGATTGAGAGCGAGACCACCAGCCCCAGTTCATGGCTCGAGTTAAGTTAAATTTTTTTCGGAACTATAAGGTCTGAATCCTCTGATAGCCCTGTCCTATGTCCTGTTTTTAAAAGCGATTGATAACTCTGCTTTTCTGGTTGCTCTGCTATATTTCTTAATAGCTCGAGTAGCTCTGATCTAATAGCTCTCCTGATGCCCCAAGGTGCTTTCCAGAAGCCCCGCACTGCCTGAGCCATACGCCCTGCCCCTGAGCCACACCTTGCACCACCTGAGCCACGCCTTGCACCACCTGAGCCACAAGCCCTGCCTCTGTTCCACGCCATCCACCACCTGAGCCACGGTCCACTCTGCCTCAGCCAGATACTGCACCCTGTCCATCGAGCTCAACAGCACCCTACATCGCCGAGGATATGTTGATGATCCCACCAGCTGGAATTGACAGCGGTGCACTGCTTCCACCACCTGGCTGTGGAGGGATCAGACTTGCTCCGCCCGCCCAGGTTCGAGGACATTGTGGCTCGCTCCACTGTCCAAATTCAAGGACTCCATGATTGCTGTCCCTGTGTTGGTTCCGCCACATGCCATCAGACTTTCGCTGTTGTTTCACAATTCGTGTCCAGTTTCTTGGTCTCGCATCTGGTATTCTGTTTCGTGTAATTGTTATTCAGTTTCGCTCTGTTGTTGGTCCGTAGTCATTCTGTTTGTCGTCCAACTGTTTAGATCGGTTTGGTTATGTCATTGTATAACTCAATATTTTGTTCATACTTATAATAAATGTCTTAACATCTGCACTTATGCCGTGAGTACCTTCCTAATATTTTACTTTAATTCCAGCTATATTTCTGTGATTAAACCAGCTGCTGGGGTCCATCCAAAGCTCCATCCCTCATTCCTCGCTGCTTTTCCTGCATGCGGTGCTCATATCTAGCGAGTCGCGGGTGAGCTGCCCGTATGTATGTCCGTATCGAAACTTGTATCCTGTTGGCATGGAAACAGGTCAGTTCAGCCAAATAGAATTTTCCCATCCACTAGACATGAAAATCAGCTTTACAGGAGCTTCAGTAAATAAATAACCAATTTATATGTGATCATTTGTCTTTACATTTACTTATATGCGAAAAAGTCATATAAAAATAAAAAGTAAAAATAAATATATTGTTTTTTAATATTCCAGATTAAAAAATCTCGTGGAAATAAGCCAATCATTTAAAAAAATATATGAAAATAAATATTTTTTTAGAATTGCATGCAAATCAATTATTTGGAAAGTCTAATTCTTAATCTAAATATGAATTGTATGTAAAAGTTGCATAAAAATATGTCATATTGGCATTTAAAAATAAATATGTGTAAACAATAACATTTGAACATAATTCTGGTGTGATAATCAAATAAAAAAATTACATGTTTAAACATAAAAAATAAATATCATAAAGCTTATCCAAAGTGTCTAAAGCATCATTACGTCGTTATTAACATTAATAATAAAACACATGATAGCACGTTGTCCCTGCACATTTCTAAGTTTCTGAAAAGCATCTGGTACCTGGCACGTGCCCGGTGAAGTGGGGCAGCATGCCCGGGTGTGTGCGGTAGATGGAGGGCATTGAGTCCATATTGTCACTGCTTTCTCTTGTCAGGTCGAACGCAGAGTGACTTCTCTTCATCTGCTTGCCAAACTGGATCAGTGCCTTGTTGGTGGTTATGGGATAGCTAGAACCCACCAGGAACTTGGCTCTGGGGACGTAGCCAGTAAAACCTGCAAACACATCGAGGTTTAGTGATCACTGATTTGTTGAAGGTTAATGGTTGTAGAATGTCCTGTATACATTTATATTTTTACAATCATCGTCAATTTATATTTCTCAAATAATATGATTGTTTACAAATTATTTAAATATTAGGAAAGAAAAGAAAATTGGATTGGGTTAGATAACGTTTAGTTTTTCAACATAATCTCCTTTCTTTTCTTTTTTTTGCAGAGTGTCGAGTGTCGAAGTATACAGACATGAATCGTTATGCAGAATTACGACGCCCTCGGATATCAGTCCTTAATCTTAATCTGCAGTTTAGTCTTCAGCTCTTCAATAAGCGTCACACTGTAACGAGCACTGTTGATTGCTGAACCTTTTTCCTGAGAATGTTCCAATACTTCTGGCCCTTGAGAATCCCAGAAAACTGTAAGCACTGATGAATTTTCCAGCTGACTGTTGACTTTCAAACTTTTTCGCGGTCAGCGATTGAAGATGTTGAAGTGATTGAAGTGATGAATCCGTGTCTCGTCACCAGTAATGCTTCTCTTTAAGAAACTTTTACCTTCCTTAGAGTACTGGTCCAAATTTTTGATTTGCAGATATCCAAACGCTGCTGTTTATGCTTTTCTGTAAGTTGTTTCGCCACCAGGTACACCCTCAGACCACCAAAAAAAAATTACAAACGTGGCTCTTCTTTTGTGCAAATCACAAGTGGGGAATCCGTTTCCGTTCACACCGCAGTTACAAATGAACTGATGTTACACGTTCAAATCTGCACAGCAGTGACTGGGGAGTCAGGAGCTTTAAACGGAGAGCGCTGATAAGACGCTGATTTTTGACACACCCTCGTATAAGCAGTTAAACCATTTAAAAATTTAACCTATCAGCAGAACATATCCACAGACCAGGTATAAAATAAACAAACAAAAAAAGAATTACAGTATAAATACAATAAAATTAAAATTTTATTTGTCACATACACGTCATACACAGTACGATATGCAGTGAAATGCTTATACAACTGCCCGTGACCTAAAAAATTTCAAAACAATTAACAAGATATAAGAAATAAATAGCTGAAACTATAAAAAAAATTTTTACAAAATATTAAAAAATTCAAAAAGTATATAAAAAAATAAATAATAATAAAAATAAATAAATAAAATAAAATTTAAATTTTATTGTATTTATACTGTAATTCTTTTTGTTTGTTTGTTTATTTTATAACCATGTATGTCCAAATGTCCAATATCCAATCGTGAGCACACATTCTACAGAAGTACAATTTTTCTCCCTTTGGCTTTTAAACACTGTATTGGTCTGCACTGGATTTTGTACTGTATATCATCTGTCACTATTAGTGTCGCTGGGTTCAGTGTGTATTCTAAACTGTGTAACTATGTACTGTGTTGTTGCTATGGCTAAAAAAAAAAGTTTGCGTGTCTCACCTGAAATGAAGTACTTGTATGGGTCGTCGTTTTCCATTGAGTATGGAGAGGCGAGGGGCTTCCAGCAGCGCGGGGATTTACAGGAAACCGGTTCTTTAGAGATGGTCAGTAAAGGGGTGTTCAGTGCTCGTGGCTAAGGTATAGAAAAACAGGGGGAAAAAAGGAAATATAAGCTTAGTTCAAGGTTAAACAGGGTAAATCTGAGCTCCAGGACTAACAAAAAAAACAAAACTTAATCGTAATATATATAAAATGATCGAGCCACAGAACAAGACAAGACAAGATCGGGGAAGGAAGCATTAGACATTTTTTAAGGAAAGTTGGACTGAGAAAAACTAGGAAAGATAAGGGAGAATAGGACAGCTGGCGGTAATGTAACCTACCGGAGTCCAAATGCCGTTAAACAACAAAAAAGAAGAAGGAATCCACACCATACGGTACATACTGTAGCACATCTTTCCATTGGCTACACAGAACCAGCACCTGAACCCTGAGTAGTAGCAGTAGCGGTAGCAGTAGTCTGAGTGAGTGTGTATATGAGGGTGAATATGGGTGTGTATATGAGGGTGAATCTGAGTGTTTATCTGATTGTCTGAGTGTGTATCAGAGGGTGGATCTCCAAATTTGAAGCAAAGTGTCCTGATTTCAGACTACAGTGACGCGCTCCGTTACTCGATCTCTGCTGCATACATAATTAAACACGCGCGACTCCACACCAGGAGGGCAATGAGAGGTGACCAAGGATATTTTAAACTTTGTGTGTGTGTGTGTGTGTTACCTTGTCATCTGGAAATGCTCGGGTGAGAACAGGTTGCAGTTCAGCTGAAGCCGACCGAATTCTTGCCTCCTGTTCTGTATCAAATTCATTCATTGCTTCTTGACACGTTACAGCATAAGTCTTGGAGAAATAATTCTGACTTCTAGGGATGAAACCTTAATGTGAAAAAAGCACAAGTCGCTTTAGACCAAAATAATAGAGAATAAGAATCCATAGCATTTAATCATTTGGAGTTCTTCATGGTTTTTTTTGTCTGTTTGTTTTTTTATACAACAGTTACCACCGACTGAGTAATCTGATTGGACGAGAGGCGTTCCAGGAGTGCTGAAATCGAACGGCTGGGCCTTTTACCTATACAGTACGCATCACTCCGCTACACAGGTGTTATACAGTTGGATAATTACACTAAGTGTGGGTCTCCACGTGCGTGAGAGTAGGTCTGTACGGTCCGCAGTACTGAGGAGAGGGCAGCTGCCTGACAAAACCCACATTTACAACCATCACAGAAGCAAGAACACACATCTGATAACGTTATGTCGTCTTAAACAACACATTCTCTCTGCAGTAATCACTTCAAAGTTGTTTTGAATCACGTCTGAACTGTTGGTGTTGTTCTGTTCATGGCTAACGCAAGCTACAGTACAAAGCTAACTCGCTTCTAACACAAAACTGAATCCCAAATCCCTCTCTAACCACTGATCAAGGGCACTACTTGGTGTGTTGAACAAGGGATTGTACACCCTACATAGTGCACTAGGTTTCCCTTTAATGCTACTTGGGATTCAAAGTTAGCTAATATTCTAAAGTGGAATATTGTATATTTTCCAGGACTGTCCACCATCATGGTTTATTCTAGAGTAAGAATTTAAAACTACCTTCACCCCTGTTAATTACACAACCTGTTAGTATTTCTGCCAGGTGTGGAGGGATACAGTACTGTATGTGTTGGTGGAGCAAAATAACTGGTTAAATAAAGAAACAAACAAATCTATTGATAATAAATAGTGTATGTTGGACTGTTGTATAAAAGCAATATCTCATTCGAGGTTGTGCTGTTGTGCTGAATTACCAGCACTCATTAACATTTACTTTTAGGCCTTTGGCAGTGCACTTAACCAGAGCTGCTTACAAAAGGGCAACTTGTGTGCTTGTGCTTACGACTGCATCACAGCCGTGCTGCTATTCGACACAACAACACTCACACTATTGAGTCTTGGGTTTAAGTGTGCATAGAATCTTTAAAAATGGCTACAACCTATTAAAATGTCCGTAACTCTTATAACCAATTCCAACTCTAATAACGTCTGTAAACCTTTCTCATCTAGAAGGTACGTAGTCTACCTGTAATCATGCTGTAACCGCTAATGACATAACTGGCTAACACATTTACAAATGTATAATGTTATCATTTGGATAGCTTAGTTAATATAACTTTTATAACACATTAAGCAATACACCAGTGATATGGATGACTGTATCAGTTATAACCTGTGAAGCCTGGTATCATTTTGGGTGGCGACCTGCCCTGTCGTGTTCCTCTCCTCCAGATCTCCACTCTTGTGTTCTCCCTCGTGTTCTCCCTCGTGTTCTCCCTTGCATTGGAAGGTGCCATCCCTGAAGTCAGCACCAGTCTCCCAGAGCGTGAAATCTCCGGCGAGGTCAGGAGTTTAGCTGTGAGCTGAGCGTACGGCTTCCCCATGTTATATTTCAGCTGTGGACAGTAACCCGTGTAGCTGCATCGTAAAGAAGTATGCGGTATAAATAAAGTGTAAATATAAACCTGAAATGCTTTTCTGTTCAGATTTTGTCTTAACTTGATGTTAATTCACAACAACTTTACTTAAATAGAATGACATGAAAGAAACCATTTATGAAGTTTAAAAGTTTTGGCACTCCACGAATGCATGGATTTAACCTTAATTATATTATAATTTGGATTTTAATAAATAAATAAAAAAGTGATTTGGTGAAAGTTACTATGACCGCCCCAAAGTTTATTATTTTCCTGTAGCTTATAAAAAACAGCTTTAAACTCTCTGTCTCTCTCTCTCTCTCTCTCTCTCTCTCTCTTAAGACAAGAGAATAACTTGTCAAATGACAGAGATGCATAAACTGTACTGAACTCTGTCCTGAAAGTTTCAGAAAAAGGTTCATACCATGCGCCATGCTGCCAATCAAAGCAAGCTCAGGAAAGATAATCAGGGAGAGAATTTTTTTTTTTTTAATGAATGAGTCAAAACAATTTCAAATTACTTTCACTCTGTTAATGATCAGCTCCGTTAGTCATGGTTAGATACGTAGTTCCTCCAGTTGTGGAAGGATTATGTGTTGGCAGAGCATAATAGAATAACTGGTTACTTAAAGAAACAAATCATAATCTGCTGATAATAAATGGCGTTTATAGAACTGTTGTATTAAAGCAATATCACAGTCAAGGTTGTACTGTTGTGCTGAATATCAGCACAGTGGTGATTAGTCTCAGTACTCGAGCTGCATGCTCGTGCCTACAGCCACATCACAGTCGAGCTGATATTCAGCACAATAGCACTCCCACTCGTGTGATATTCCTTAATTACACCAGCAAGTGACATAATTATGATGGTTTTGAATCACATTCTACTGGATTTAAACATTTTTTGCCCATCATTAAATTACAATGTACTGTCGTAAATTCATAGTGTTTTTATTACTGTTTAATTTGTGACTTAATGTTTGTTGTCAAAAAATTCCTTCTTTCCTTCTATCTATCTATCTATCTATCTATCTATCTATCTATCTATCTATCTATCTATCTATCTAACAGTCAGAGCTTGTTTAACTTTATCACATTTTTGCTGAAACTTTATCAATAGGCTCAGCTTAAATCCTCTAAAAGGCAGTGACTGAGAAACTATTGTGATCTCCTTCACTGTAATTACACCCCTTTAATACACCACATACTGTATAGGCCAGCTTTGTCTTTCACCTCTAAAGCGTCATAATTTTCACCTTCAGGGGCATTTACTTGAAAGAACATTTGTAAAGATTTAATACCATCTGAGAACAGATAGTTAATAAGAGGGGCATGCATAAAGTAATAAGATGGGAATTCATGAACATTCATTTCATTCTCCCATTTATAATTATAATAATTGTTATTTTTGCAACCACTTAAAGGGAACAGCTGAACGGAAAAGAAGATTATTATTATTATTATTATTATTATTCGTTGTGGCAACCCTTACAGGGAACAGCTGAAAGACAAAAATATTATTATTATTACTATTATTATATAATCATAGCATTTCCCTAAAACTTTATTGCTTTTTAAACCCGTTGCTATTGGTTACGGTTAATCAAAATAGCTTCTCAGTAACCAGCACAGTAAACATAAATTTTGTTCTGTTCTTTAAGGTTCTAAGCCCAGGTATGATGCGCCCCGAGTGTGTAGAGTTGAGTGTGTGTGCTTGGCTCGGTACTGACCCCGGGATGTAGTGCGGGTCGGGGGTCACCAACATCCTGCTGAACTTCGGCGGGAACTGATCCATCGCTGCACGGTCGTCTCGCGCTGTGCGTGCGTGTGTGTGTGTGTGTGTTTGCGTGTCACGTTGCCATGGCGCTCCTCTGCCAAGAAATGGAACGCGCAGGTGCCTCGCGCCGCACGTCATGACGTCATGTAGAGCGCAATAAACATGCTCTGAACATATAATAAAGTTCCACATGAAACATGCAAAAGCAGGGTTTAATTTGTTCAGTCGCTAAACGGTCTGCTGTTACACATTTATCATAATAATAATAAGTATGTTGTCTCGTTCTTAATATCTATGCATATTTAGGGTGTTCATGTCAAACCGGGACTTTTGGTTTTGCAGAAGAACACAGCCATGAGAGTGCAGTAATCCCCTGCTACACTAATGCAAACCATTAATATTATTACATATTAGATATTATTACATAACAGATCCGAGCCTCCCATTTTAAATACTCTGTACAAGGGGCGTTCAAGTCAAATTGGGACTTGAAAATTTCCTGTGGAATTTCTGGTGAATGAAGACATTGGCGTTTACAGAGGTTTACAGACTTCCAGCTCAGTACGGTGGGGAGACTCACAGCCGCAGTAAACCATTTGAATGGAGCCCACTACAGGACCTCTGCTGGGAGTTATTGCCACGTCCCACGACAAGTCCTGACCTTGCGCCAAGCCACATGTCTGTGCCATTAAAGGAGTTCCTGGGAGGCCAGCGTTTCAGACGTGACGCAGGCAGTGTGATCATGGCTCTGGGTATTCTTACACTAGTAAAAAATTACTTATTACAATATTAACAAGAGCAAGAATAACAATTATTATTATTATTATTATTATTATTATCTGAGAAATATTTCTACATTAATGGTATCCAAGCAATAGTAAAACGCTGGGATAAGTGCAGTAATATAACAGGGGATTATATAGAGAAATCTTTATAGTTGTTTTCTGTAATTCTGCGCAAACAAAAGTCCGTCTTTGACTCGAATGCCCCTTGTAATAATAATCAAATCTTATCCCAGAGTGTAAATTTTAGTAATATAACTATTTAAGATAGTGTAATAATATTTATAAAGTAAGACTGTATAAAAATTTTAAATATACACAGAAAAAGCCTAGCATGAAGTGTAGAATGATTGGTATATAGTATATAGTATTTTGCAGATTTTAGCACTGTCTAGTGGTTGATATTAGAACCACACCCTGTGTTTTATACAGTAACAACAGCTTTATCTTTCATATTTTATTTATGGATATATCTATATTTTATGCTTGTAAACCTGCATTTAGATGTTAAATTGTTCTGTACAATGTATTTGCCCCCTTCATACAGTACCTCATAGATTAATGTTGTTATTAGAGTGTAGGTTCAATCACAGCTGTGCTGACAGAAAGTGTGTGTGTGTGTGTGTGTGTGTGTGTGTGTGTGTGCCTATTGTATCAACGCTTTCCTTCATAACCCAAACTGTACTCGTTTCGTCACAAGGTCTGAAAAGCGGTAATGGAGAGATGGAATGTGTGGCTGCTGAAACTACAATTTAGTTAAGTGAAAGTTTTTGCCCGCTGAGTCATTGTGTTTGGACTGGAATAGCCGAGTCAGACGTCGCACTTTATATCAGATGTGCATACAAAGCTAGCAAGTCTGAGTAGATAGTAGAAAGAGTTTATTTTTTTTTTAATTTAGTGTGTGTGTGAGACTTTTTTAACTAAAGTCTTTGTAAACTTTTACACAGACATTAAAGTTTACTTTTGTACAGTATATTTGTACTGGATCAAGAAGCCGGATATTGCGAACACGTTTAGGATCATGTGAACAGCTTTGTCATATTGTTCAAACACTAGAAACACATGCGTTTATTCATGCAAATGTGGAAGCAACATAATACGGTGTTCCTTATAAAGAATCAGAATCAGCCGGCGCCAACCAGCTCTGCCAGCTACCAGGTGGAAACTCTGCCCTATGACACACATAACTCAGAAAACAAACTTGTACTGCCTACAAGACATGTCCTAGAGCAGATTCACACACTTAGATGAAAAGCTATCCACCTTCTTTTACATATGTAAGTGTACTGACGGCCAGGATTGGCTAGTAATACTGTGACTGACAGTGGCGAGTGAGTATGCCCCGCCCACCCAGACATCATGGCTGCCTTTCTTGGCTTCCGGTCATGGATGGCTGTGGCACCATCCGGATTTGAATTCATAATCTCCTGATGATATGAAAAACACTTTCTGTTATGATCCTCCAAGAAATGTCCTTTGAGAATTTGTTTTAGCAGTTATTTCTTGATGTTAATTCTAGAGTTAACTAAGGAATAGAGTTTTCCTCCAGTCTAGTGGCTGCTCCCGCCGAGGGTCGGACCAGCATCCACTGTTGGGGTTTGGGCATTGGCTTGGAATTGAAACTGGGCCTTCTGCATGGCAGATGAGAAACCTACCACTAAGCCACCAATGCCCCTCCTGGGACTATAGTACAGAGCAAAAGTCTTGCCCTCCCACCTTAATTTCTTCATATTTTGCTTCCAAAGAGCGAGACTTTCTTGTATTTTTAATCTCTAATTTTTAATCTTGAGAAATATTTCTCCAGGCTTTCTACGGACCATTTGTCTCTCATTTTCAGTCCAGTCCCTGTACCTTATCAGTTCCAGAACAACATTTTTGGTTTGTATGAACCAGTGAGAAACAGGTGCAGATGATGACAGATGATGAGGCCGGTGATAGTATACTGCTGATGCTGAATGGTTGGAACAGACCATGTGGGAAAATGAGAATGCTGCTGAGGTTGTTGCATAAACAGATTAAATTTACTCATTTGCTATTTAAATTTTATTTAAAATGAAGAAATGGGGGCAGCTGAAGACATTTGTAACGTACATAGAGTTAAAACACCTTTAACAGCACGTGTCAAGAAGGTGAGGTGCCAACATATTTTAAATTCCCCACCCATTCAACCGTTTTTTCCTTCTAGGTGTAGTCGTTTTAAAAGTCTCTCTGGGAGACGAAGAAAGGCCTGAACAAGAACACAAGGAAAAGACAACTCTTTATATGTCTTTGTGTCATAACATAAATGGTAACAGGAGACTTTATTCATATTCATTCACATTATTTAACAATATCTTGATTTACATTTCAACATTAAACAAGAATGTAAATGGCTAAAAACGTACAACATTAAAAACATTTAATCACTGACTCAACTAAAGAGAAATAAAAAACTTAAAACACATTCTGTTATTAAGAGTTATTTTGATTTGTCACCCCAAATCAATATAGTTTCCTATAACCGTTAAATGTCTTATTTCTCATTTATTTCATTGGTGTAATTTGAGAACACTCCCGGTCATATAACAGAACCCTGAGGTACACCTTGTATTGAAGCAAATCATATTCTAGTTTCTATTTGGTTTGTGTGCACAAGGGTTTACAGTATATTGACTGGAAGATATATATGGACTGAAAGCAGTGCAGGTGATACTACTGAGCTTTTTTTTAAAATTACTGTATGATTATATAGGCAGGAATTTTTGATAATCTTAATCGAACGCCTATAAGCTTCATTCCTCATTAACAATACTAGCACCATGTCTCTTGTGATAAACTGGTACATTAACCATTAATTGAATAATTTATACAGTAAATGGCAAAGTCCATTAAAGGGTTGTAATCTGATTTAATTTTATGCAAATGCAAACTTTAATGCGAATCAACATATTCTGTACCACTGACTGAGAGCCACCGTTATCAAAAATTTTTAAATCTGATTTTAAGTTTTTGATAACGGATATCTCTCTGACGCAGTTTACCTTGAAACACAGGAACATAAATCTTATCAATCTTCAGGAATGTACTGATGCTGTCTATCTGCATGTAAATTTTGTGTACGGCTAAATCTGAGTTATCTACAGCTTAAGTATTTGAGATACTGAAAGGGCTGAATAAGTCAAATTCCTGTCATGGAAGCATAATCATGCTAACTGACTGAAATACCACTGGTTTTCTTTGTGACAATTCAGGTTTGGATGTTAGCCCAAGTGACTACAGGCTGTTTGCCTTTGAGTTTCGGTTTATGTTATGTGTGTGGTTTCTGTGTCTTTCTTCATAGAACCCTGTCACGTTCAGACGTGTCGAGGCAGATCAAGACTTCTGGGAAAGAATCAGAGGAAGCACGAAATGTCAAGTGGCCGATCCACAGGGCCCAATCTGGGAGGATGAAGGAGGAATGTGGGCGGCCCATGACGGATGTCTTGAAGTCTGCGCGACGAGTTTCAGGCTATACTTCCTGCTCGGTGCCGTTCGTCATCACCTGTCAGGTAGGAAAGGTGTTGCGCCCAGCGCTAAGACAGCATACACGCTGAGGTTTTCCCTCAGACGGAGCTTGACAGGCTGTGCCACTACTGAGGCTACGAGAAATACTGATGAATCTGTACAGGAGTTTTGGGTGTTTGCTGGAAACCTGGGTGACTGAAGGTTACCCGGTTAAACGATCAGGCTCAGCAGAGGGTTTGGAAAAACATTCAGACCCAAACGGCAGCGACTCTGCATCTGCAGACTCCCTCAGACTTACAGGACCTCCCATCCGGTCTGAATCTGAAGACTCTGGAGTAGAGTTGCCATCTGTGATCAGCCCTGCGACCTCACAGCGCCGCGTTCTGACCTCACAAACTTCACAGCTAGTAGATGATGACTTACGGCCATCATCATCCTCGCCAGCTCTTTCTCACTGCTCCTCATCCTCATCATGTTTCTCATCAGTGCATAAGGGAAGCTTAAAGCCGTCTGAAACAGCCGGGCTCAAAGTGGAGGAGGCATTGCGGAGAACCGAGCCAGCTTGGAGGAGAAGTGTGGATGGCAGCCTTAGACATCGTTCGAACACAACTTCAATATCCAGTGGGTCTATTACACCTTCTATACGCTCCAGAGTGGGAAGCGTGGGGCCGGGAAGACCTTACAAACAGCCATCTGATGAGCAGAGATCAGCAGAAACTCCCAGATCAACACACACACCGCAGCAACCTGAAGTCAGTAACAAAGAACCAGAAAAGGTAATAGTCATCTAAATGTATATGGCAATTTATTTTCAGTCATTTATTTAATTTAGTTTTAAACAGTCAACCTAGAAACTATAAATCTGTGAAGAGCTCCAACGCATTCTGTTCAACCTTACAGTGTTCATCAAAGTACAGGGCGTAACTCATTTCCAAAGGATGCTGCAATTGGGTTAAGGGGTTTAGCAAACATGTAATGTCTCAACCATGGGTGGGAAAAACTGCAGAGATAATTCTGTATTGTTGTAGTTGTGCAATAGACAAGTAGTTTAAATACAACATGGCAATCCTGTAGCTTTAGTACTCTTACTGTGGTTGGCCATACAGTATTACCATATTATCCATTCTGCATATTTACACATTTTGGTTTAAAGTGGAATTATATTGGCGGCACGGTGGTGTAGTGGTTAGCACTGTCGCCTTGCACCTCCAGGGTCTGGGTTCGATTCCCCGGCCAGGCTCG
>JAQQZT010000009.1:23771202-23783668 GCA_030068275.1 Clarias platycephalus | reverse complement strand
GTAGAAGTACACAAAAAATCTACTCAATTACAGTAATGCGAGTAAATGTAATTCATTACTTTCCACCTCTGGTTATAACTGTGTTCTGTTATTCTGCATAATCAAAAGTCCCTCTTTGACTTGAACAAAAGAAACATCTGGGAGTGGGCTGCTATTAAAAAAATGATCAATCTAGTTTCCAATTTCACTTATGTTTAAGTAAATAAAATAAACTATTTTTTCTCATCTGCATTTCTTTTTAGTTTCGCGTCTTTTTAGTAAAGTTTAAAGAGTAAAAAAGCAAAAATTGCAACTTGTCATGTGTCTAAGAAAAAGAATAGTGTAAAATACTGGCCTAATATAAAAACATAGAATCAGTTACAGCTTACAAAACCTAAAGTCTCCTGTGTAACTTGTTCCAATAAACCAGAGCTGCTGTTATAGAAACTCAATTAACAATTAACACTTTCCAACAGTCGCTGTCAATCAGGGGAACAACCGGCCTATCACTATTGTTTCCTTTTTTAAAATACAGTAATGCTTTTATATTGTATGCTGTATATAACACTTTTTCTGTGTGTGTGTGTGCGTGTGTGTGTGTGTGTGTGCGTGTGTGTGTGTGTGCGTGTGTGTGTGTGTGTGTGAGTGTGTGTGTGTAGCTTACATGTTTGTCATCAATGGGTTTGGTCATGAGTGAGATCCCCACCACCACCACTAGGGACACTGCATACAGGATCAGGCCGAAGTAGAGGTAGTGCACGCCGCAGATGATGGTGGGACAGTCGCTGGGATTCGCACAGCTCCCCGTTCCATACACAAACTCTGCAATCATCCGCGACAGACCGATGGCCAAACCAATCACCATTCCGTAAAACGCACCCTGAGTGATAGAACGAGCACATCATACAACCACATCACACAACCACATCATACAACCACATCACACAACCACATCACACAACCACATCACACAACCACATCACACAACCACATCACACAACCACACAGGGACGTGAACTCACACCCAGGAACTGCTATCAGTAATATTGTATCCATAATTCTGCTATGTATATGTTCCTGGAAGTCATGGAGAGAGCTGTCAATCTAATGAGTGTGCTCAGTAGAATATCAGGCCACGCCCATTAGAACAGTCTAATTAGGTTTGAGGAGCACTGTTTAATATACAGTATATCTTTAATTTTCTGTTTACTAACAAAAAAGAAAAAAGGGATTTGTTTGCTTTGACATGATATTTATTTTATTATTTTTTCTTTCAAAGTTTCTTAAAATGCTTTGTTTTTGTTAAAGGTTTGTTTTGTTTGGTTTTTGTTTTTGTTTATGAAAATGTAAAAGGAGGATTAATCATTTAAACATTTATGCCACAGTGTATGGGAACATTTTATTCATTTTCCAGATTTAAAAAATCTAAACTTATTGATAATATAGAAAATTAAGCAAATATCAAAACGTGCAAAATTCAAATAATCATAATAAACAAATAAATACATAATAAATATAACAATAAATATTCAGAAATATTGTGTAATTTAAAATCCCCCTGAAAAGAAATATAAAAAATATATATAAAGGAATTATGGAAATAGAAGTCTTGAAATATGTACTTACCTGAGCAAAGTATTAATATTTAAATATTTCACATATATACCCTTACTGTCCACTTTAATAGGAACACCTATGCACCTGTACATTCATGCAGTGATCTAATCGGCCAATCATGTGGCAGCAGTATAATGATTAATATCATGCAGATACAGATGAGGAATGTCAGTTATTGTGATATTAGTGACTTTAACTGTATATCTGTAGAACAAGTTTCAGAGTTTAAAAACAGGCGACGTGATGTGGAACTGACCTGCTCGTTAACTCTTTTGCAAAAGATGGCAAGAGTAAAGACAGCGGCGATGGGCGGAGCTAAGTAACTCGTTACAGACTGGATGTAGTCGAAGAGCTGGCCGCTCTGAGCTGATTGGACGATGGGAATCCATGCGATGCTGATGCCAATGAGGACCAAAATGAACAACCTATGCACACACACACATACTATATACTCAGATCTCTTTGAAAGGAAGTGCATCACACATCACAAAATCACACATCACAGTTTCACAAAATACACACAGACAAACGGCAGGGTTTCTTTAGATGATTTTATTCTACAAACATATCCACATTTTCAATGTTGTTTACCTGCCAGCGATCATGAGCTCCTTCTCGGAGGCTTTGCGGCGGACCTTGGCGTAGATGTCCATGGTGAAGAGTGTGCTGGAGCTGTTAAAGATGGAGGTGAGCGAGCTCATGAGGGACGCCAACATGACAGACAGCATCAGACCCCTGAGACCTACACACTCAAACACACACATGATCAGAAATGACAGTTCAACACTGCTCTGGTATAAACAACAGTAAAGCTTTTCACTGAATCATGATGGCCTTAAAGTGGAAGTCTGGCCCATCTGATGCTTACCGTTAGGCATGAGATCCACCACCATCTTGGGGTAGGCAATGTTGGTGCAGCCCACCTCAGCATCGCAGTACTCTTTACATAACTCAGGAACCACACACGCCACCTCGTCTGCAGCAGGAAGGACAGAAAAGCACACAATCGTTGTATGCAGAAGAGGTGGTACAGTATCAAAAGGTTTTCTAACAGATGGTAGCACAGTAAGGCTTCAGTCTCAGGAAACACAGACATAAGTCAGTGTGCCAAAATACATCGTCCTGTGTACACTGGAAGCTGTGCAACTGTTGCAATTCTGACCAGGTGCGTTACCACGTCTGTTATCTCATCATGGACAGCAAATCAGAACAAAGAGCGCGTGTGAAATTCTGCACGAAACAGGGCAAATCTGCCACAGAGACGTTTGACATAATTCGGCAAGTTTACACTGATGCTGCATTGAGTCGTTCGAGGTGTTTTGAAGGTGCATGCACACTTCAAGAGCAGAAGAACATCACTGGAAGATGGTAAAAGATTAAGAAGACCTGCAACGAGCTGAAATACCGTCGAAAGTCGAAAAATTTTTCGGCAACTTGTGCACGACGATGTGCATGAAGTGCAAGATGATTGCAGGAGAACAATCCACGACACTGCTGCCGCTGTGTGGGTAGTCATGCGCCATGTTGCTACTAAGTCGCTTTTAACGTACGGTGAAAATGACCAAATCTGTGGCGGTGAATCTCGAACCTTTTGTCCAATTCCCACCCGTCGTTAGGCCACTACTCCATCAAGGCTACACTGGAGGACAGTGCTATAAGCTCTTTCCGCTTGCGTCAGCTCACAGACACCCGTGACTGTCGCGATTGATGTCAGAGCGTCTCCCCCCACCAACTGTGAGAGCTTGGCCAATGAGCTCTCTCCAGATCCCCAGCTGCGAGAGGCTACAGCGTCACCCGGGAATCAAACTAGTAATATCTGGATAGGGCAAGCACTTTATTACTCCGCCACTTGGGGACCAATCTCGAAACTTGTTAATACCACTTTATTTTAGGATTTAAGATGTTCCTGTTTTCCGTATAATTCAAACATTTCATATAAATATGATCTTGTAAATAGCATCTATAGAAATAATCAGTATTAAAAAAATAATTCCTAAAAGAAAACATGACATTGTTTTATAGCTAAAAATATAAACCAGGCTAGTCAGACTAGCCTGATGCTAGCTACAGTATGAAGGTCTCGAACATACAGTAGATATTGTGTATGAGGTGTTTTGTATGGACAATAAGGCTGTAAACTTCCATCTCATATAATTTAATATCTAATGCTACAACAGATTAAATTAGAAACCTAGCTGGCTAGCAATTTATTATGTTTTATTTATTATGTAACTTTATAAATGATCATAAAATTTTCTAATTGAAAAGTTGGAACTTAACCTTATAAAGGGTAAGTTCATTAGATGACTAATCTGATATAGTGTCTCTTGAGGACAGACCTGCGTAGAGCACTCTGCTGATCATGCCGGGGAGCACCATGAGGAACATGGGCAGGAGTTTGAGGTAGCCACACAGGATGCAGCCGGCCTTCACATGGGACATGTTCTTAGCGGAGAGACAACGCTGGACGATCACCTGCAAGCACAGATGTGATGTTTATCTCTAAATACATCATATATATATATATATATATATATATATAAATCCATACATCTAAATACATTGTAAAAAATAACACTAGGTAACACCTGACACCTACATACGCCTTACATAACTAAAGGATTCAATAGTCAATAAAGGAGTCAATAAAGATTGTTTTTAGCAATATTCATGTTAAATTGAGATGACACTAATTTAGAGTTACGTCTTATAGATTTTATTGACATAAGGTTGTTAGGATATGTTATGAGCTACAGTCTAATGACAAGTAACTTTCAGTTTTATTTCTATTATCTGCTGTTATGGTTTTTATGCAGCTACAAAAATTGTAAATAAAAAAAAGATAATAAACTACACTATAAACTCCCTCCAGCTAACGTTCAGCTAATTCTTTTGAAGTCATATAAAAGCATATAAAAGTCATTTATTTTTAATGCCAGAAGAAAAGAAAAAAAGGTAGGTACTGTACTGTATGTCTATTAAATTAATTCATATTAATATGTTCATTTTTATATTGTTGAAATTAGCACAACTAATTAATACGCCAATTTTCATTGATGAAGCGCCAAGTACTAACTGATGATTGTAGCGCATATGGGTAATTAGCGGATTTGTTCATCCTCAGCGTGATGCACGGCGTAACTCATTGGAAAAATTCTAGAACCGGAAGTCGAAAATTCAGTTACAGTTCTGAGAACTGTTTAGATTTGCTTAAAATTGGTTAAACCTAATAATTTCTGATCCTAGTACTGTTTTCAAAAAATACTGGAGACTGGTGGTTTTAGAATTTGTCCAATTAGATGCCCTCTGTGTCTGTTTGAGGAATTTTGATTTAGTCCCATTAAATAATTTTTACATTCACATTCAGGAAGCATTAACATGATGGCACTAATAAATTATTATTATTATTATTTTTTTTAAGAAGAAGAAAAACAAGATGGGTTGTTTTCACAGAAAACAAACCCTTACCCAATCACCCAAGTGATTGAGTATTTTGTCCTTTCCTTGAGACAGGTCCTGTCACAACTGGCTGTTTATCTAATCTTCTTTATGAGTGTTCCTGAAGGCGTGACTGTCTAAGTTTAGGCCAAGTTAAAACCAGAAGCACGAAGCTCTACTTAGTCTCAGAGTCCAATGATAGGAACTTGTGTGTGTGTGTGTGTGTGTACGTGAGGAGTACCTGGTCCGTGCACCAGTACCAGGCTGCCTGGATGGTGAGGCCGAAAATGAGGCCGGGCCACGGCATGTCCCCGGTCAGCGCGTCTCTGAAGATGTGAAAGGAGTCTTCTCGAGGAGTGAAACACGCCGCGCTGTAGTTCCCCGTTTGACTAGGAATGGCCTGCATGTACTTCTCCTGCAGACCCTCGTAGCCTCCCACTTTTTCGAATGCTGGGGACACAGAGAGATGGGTTCAGAAAAATAACTTCATGTAGGAAACGAAGAGACAGAAGGAAAGGAAGAGCATGAAAGAGAAGCAAGAGAGAAACAGATGAGAGACTTAGACAGGCAGAAAAATCGAGTTTAGGAAAAGTCAAGCATTAAAAGGAAGGAAGGAAGATGAAAGGATGGACAGCAACAGAGAAAAGGAGAGAGGTTAGAGGACAAGACAGACTGGAGGAGAGAACATAACAGGAGCAAAGCCGTTAGATAATGGACCCCGAGATAAATTATGGAAGAGGACATTAGAGGATGGATGAGGAAGATAAGGGGAGAAAGACAGGAAGAGATGGAGAGGAACAGCAACGGAAATAACAATAGGGATGAAGAGAAAAGACTGACTAGACAGTAAACAAATAAACAGGTGTGTGTGTGTGGGTGTGTGTTGTTCGCTCACCGAAGCCCATGAGGATGAAGGATCCCACCACCATTATGATGGTCTGTAGTGTGTCAGTGTAAATAACTGCAGCAAGACCACCTGCACACACACACACACACACACACACACACACACACACACACACACACACACACACACACACACACACACACACAGAGTCATAAACACATGCTCATTATCACTCAACACAGGGCCAGTACGAACAGTATGATGTTATCAGATGTGTGTTCTTGCTGAAAGTACTCCTGTGACTGGTTGTGAATGTGGGTTTTGTCAGGCAGCTGCTCTCTCCTCGGTACTGCGGACCGTACAGACCTACTCTCACCCACGCTGCAACCGACAGTTAGTGTAATTAACGATTGTAGGACACATGTGAAGCGGAGTGATACATATAGTTAAATGTCCCAGTGCAGTTACTGTCCAATATCACCACTCCTGGAATGCCTCTTGTCCAATCAGATTACTTGGTCAGAACTGTTGAATAATGATGTACGTTTCACTCAATCACTCATGGTCTATACCACTTTAACCTGTATACAGGGTCACAGGGGCCTAGAGCCTATCCCAGAAGACTTAGGGCATGAGACTGGGTCCATCCTGGATGGGGTGCCAATTCACACACACACACACATGCTCACTCACACATTATGGGCAATTTGGGAACGCCAATTAGCCTAATCTGCATGTCTTTGAACTGTGGGAGGAAACCGGAGTACCCCCAAGCACAAGGAGAACATGCAAACTCCATGCACACAGACGCCGAGACGGGAATCGAACCCGGACCCTGGAAGTGCAAGGCGACAGTGATATCCACTACACCACCGTGCACCCTGATGTACATCTTTAACTCAGATTGCTGAGCGAATGCTCTTAAAAACAAACATACCCCAAATTATTTGGATATTTGCACCCCAGTGACTTCTGTAAATTCAGAAGTTGTGCAAGTGTGAGTTCTGTAGTGGAGAAGGTTCCTGTGATGGAGGAGATGTTTATTCAGCACTTTTGGAAGGAGTCTCCAGTGTTAGATTAGAGGCAAAGATGTGACTTTATGCTAGGGGGGTTTAGTCTCAGCACTGCTATTGTAAGTGATTTGATTTGGCATTACACAACATTAAGTTTAACAATAAATGGATATACTGTAAAGTACAATGTTGGTGCAGAAATTTGAAAAGGTTAGCAAGAATTAAACCATGTCAGGATGTGCTGTTTTTTTTATTTTTATAAACGTAGTCAGTAACAACAGCTCTGTTTCATTACACTATGCATGATTGATCTTTTTCCTCCACCATCAAGGGTTTTATTTCTTGTTTTGGTGACTCCTATTCCTGTAGGTTGTCTTACACCAAAAGCAAAAGCTTAGATCACGTGGGGTTCCGGCTTATCAGAGCGCATGGGCAATTAGGTCTAATGCCTCAGATATGGAGCACTAACAGACGCACATCCTCCTGGTGAAAAAGCTCTTCTTCTGAACACAATCCAAATAACAACTGGTGGACTTTACTCTCTGCACGCTGTGTATTTTCACTCAGGAGAGAAGAAAGTACACATTACTCTGATTTCGAGATCTCCCGAGGACACGCCTAATGCACCTTCCTCGACTCGTTCTCTAATCATCAGCCCCTCAATCAGCTGATTAAGGGGGTAAGAGACCAAGAGCGCATTATCAGACAGACTGTGTACGAGCGACGCACCTGTGACGGTGTAAAGCGCTGTGATGATGAGCAGCATGATAACAGCCAAGTAGATGTTCATTTTCAAAGCCTGGTTAATGAAGATGGCGCCAGAGAACATGTCCGCCTGGTGGAGAGAGACGTTACACACTTATTTGTGAGGAGCATTAAATGCAGTCACTTAGATAAGACCTATTGATCAGTGATGCTTGCTTCTTTAGGGTTGCACTAGAGCTAGGAATCTATTGTCGCTAAGTCAATTTCAGTCAACACCTGCTACCGACTGTTTGATGATGTTTAGGAGACAGCTGGAGGTACGGTGATCTATAAATAAAAAACCTTTTCCATTCTGCTGAATGCTTGAACACTTTGGAGGCTGGAATCTTTTCATCTCTTCATCATATTTTAGGTAAGGAAGACCACATGAGAGGGAGTACCGAGGTCACGCCTTCCACCGTATCCTACTCGCGCTATACCCAGCAGTGTGATATTGCTTTTATACAACTTCCATGACTGGAGGAACTAACTGACCGCGACTGGTGGAGCTGGTGACCGACAGTTAGTGTAATTAGAGGTAGTAGAGGAGAGAGTAAGTTTAAATTCTTATCGGTACTCTATAGCCAAATTTTGAGGAGAATAAACCATGGAGGTGGTGGACAGGCCTGAGAAACTTATGAGATTTACGTCAGTTCGGCGGGGGTGGGGGCGGGTTGTTAAAATCACGTGATTGCAACTCAGCGCAGCTAAATTGCTGGCTTGTTTTAACGTGTTCTTGAGAACGAAGCGCCATCTAGTGGTGGCACCAGGTAAATGAATAAATGGGGCTTGAATGGGCGTGTTTACTGTGAAATCTTGACACGCCTTTCTGATAGGAGAGGGCGGGAGGATTACGGCATCCATAGGGCAGCCGTACGCCATTCGCACGTCATTCACACGGTCGCGGCTATTTGGCGTGGCTCCCTCTGTACATTTACATTTAGGCATTTGGTAGACGCTCTTATCCAGAGCGACTTACAAAAAGTGACTTTATAATTCCACTTATTCCACATTAGAATATCAGCTCCATTAACTTCTTGGTTCCAGAATTACATTCCAAATTGCATTATATAGAAAGATAGTGTGCTATGTAGAGTGTACAATCCCTTGTTCCACACACCAAGTAGTGGCCTTGATCAGGGGTTAGAGAGAGATTTGGAATACAGCTCTGTGTTAGAAGCTAATTAGCTTTGTAGCTCGGCTTAGGCCAAAATAAAACATCACAGAGGCGATTAAGAATGATTTAGAAGTGATTACTAAGGAGACAAGATGTTGCTTAAGATGATGATATGAAAATGCTGAAAATGCTTCTGGGACTTGGTTGTGAATGTGGGTTTTTGGCAGGCAGCTGCTCTCTCCTCAGTACTGCGGACCGTACAGGCTTACTTTCACCCATGCTGCGACTGACAGTTAGTGTAATGAATGATTATTAGAACACCTGGGAAGTGTAGTGATACATACTGTACAGTTGAATGTTACTGTTACTACTTGAGCAAGAGTTAACTCTCTTGTAGTAATGATGAATGATAAGTCGCTCTGAGCGGCTGCCAAATGCCATGAATATAAATGGAGTCCATTTGATATAAGGCTGGAATCCACTGTACTTGGCCCGCAGTAAAACCTGACCTCAGCACAATGAAATGCTTATTCAACTCAGAAGCAGGAGCTCTGGCAACATCCATGTCCAGCTCCACCTGTCACTGATACATCATCATTTAACAGGAAAAGTTTGTGTTGGGTTTGTTTTCTAGGTTGTTTGTAGTTTTATTGATTTCAGTCCAATGTTATATGATCTCTTATCATTTAATTATATGCACAAGTTCTTTATGCAGTATGCTTATGGAATTCAGATACTGTTCGCTTAAATAAGGCCTTGCACTGTGCTTCCATGTTTTTCCAATCTGAAGCACTGAAGAAACCTTGTTTATTCTGACTACAACGAGCTGCAGCATTGGTCTGTTCCTTTAATAAATCTTGGGTTTTGTCTTTTTTCTACTAGGAACCCCACATCCGTTTGTTTGATACACAAGGACAGGTTTTCCGCCGGGTGCACTTTGTGCCAGAGCCTGCCTATTTTCTAACCAGGCTTGGGACCAGCACTGCACGGCTGGGTTGTATGATGCATTGAGGTCAATGGTCTGCTCACGGACCCACCAGTAGCGACCTGGTAGTAACGGCGCTTGAACCCCGACTTTCCAAATCAACAACCCAGAGCCTCAACTGCCTGAGCCACTGCTCCCTTAACATATTTTAAACTACGCAACAATAATAATTCCTTAACCCTTTTAAGGTGCTGCGGACCACTATGCGTTTAAAGGACCCTTGAGAAACTTGTTTTTCAACGTGAAGCATTTTAGATCCTTAAATTATACACATTACTTATTACCTTGGTACATTATCATCAAAGCTGCAGCGTAAAACTAAAGAAGCAATCATCAGACAGCCAAAAAAAAAAAAAGAACAACATCACAGCTAAATAAATACATCTGTGGCCAAGTTGAAGTTACTTAGAAATTGATTATTGAAGTCCATTTCCATTCATTGCTCCAGTAAAGCACTCACAGAGATCTTAGTGAAGATGTAGAGGCACAGTGAGAGAATGGAGAGATAGATTCGGATACGCTGACCTCCGAAACGCTTCTTCAGATACTCGGGCATGGTGACCACCTACACGTGGAACAGAGACAGTAAAGTGAGATAAGAGATAACCTCTATACCAGACATAGAAAGTTATCCGGGGTTATCAGCGTCATCTAACTCAGAGCAGAACTGAGGACGAACTGATCGCTGACCCAGTGCTCTGAAAAGTCTTTATATGGTCATGTGGTACAGCTGAGAGTCTATGCATATATACTGTAATACATCACGTACATCCAGTTTTAATGATAATTATGAAAGCAGACTCCTACCCCTGCCTTGATGTAGATTGGGACGAAGATCCATCCTAGAATCAGGACCACAAAAAGAGCCTAACAAAGGAGAAAGAAGGACAAAGAGTTTCATTTTATTTTATACTGTAGGTTCCAGATGTAGGAATTATCATTATCTTGTAGCTGAATGGTGTATGGTTATGGAGGCGGCCATCTTGGACAATGAGAATCAATGTACTGTATTTCTTTATGTACTGTATTTAGGTATCATTTCATCCTTTAAGCCTCGCCTACGTACGTTTTAAAATGGATCTTTACTGTAAAGTTAGTTGTGATGTGAATAATAATTGAGCCTAATTCCACTTAGAACCACCATTCATACTGTATATAACTTTCAGTGAGATTGAGATTATCAATATTTGAAGCAATTCTCTATGCATTAATGGAAAGAATTTTGGGTGAAATAGACCTTCAGTGCTTGCCCTTACATTCCATTCGAATCCTCCGATGGCGATTCCAGCAGCGGCTCCGGTTCCTGCCAGACCCACGAAATGCCCGCTCCCGATGTTACTGGCAAACAGAGATGCTCCGATCTGAAGAAAGAAATAAGTAAGTGATTATTGAAAGACTGGTGTTTTATACATCCAGCGAGACGCACCAATGTGTTCACTCAGCAAAACCATCACTCAAGCGTGTCTACACAAGATCAAGGTCACAATTAAGTCAATACAGTATGATCAGTACAAGCTTTTATGCATATCTGCATAATTTAATCACCTAATGGTTGTAATTATGTTGTAAGTTCTGTTCAAGTCTTATCATAGAGATGGTAATCGAACTGAATTATTAACAGAAAGCTGATGTGCGTGAACAAAGGATACCAAAGGTCACATGTTGAATCAAAAGAATGCATGTGCAAGAACAAATGTACCACAGCTTTACCACTTAATGTAAGTGATAACGTGGACTAACTAGTATTTGTGGGTGCTCCAAAACATTAAACATTAACAATAAACTGATAAAATGCCATAAAGTTTTATTTTATTTCTTAAATTCAGATTCATTCTGGTTAGAAAATCGCAGCAGTATGGGATGAATAAAATCATAGATGAACTGAATAGCATTGATTATCAATTATATAATCAGTAAAGTGGTGACAGGATAATGGGCACCCAAGCCTCACTATTGCCAAAAGCCAGCCCGTCTGGTGCTATCCTAAAGAAAAGCCAATGCAGCCCAAATGCCTGAAAAAATAAATGCTGGCCATCATAGGAAAGTATAAGAACTCCTAGTGTATCTCTGAGTACTGACTTAACTTGCAAATACTTCAAAGTAGTTGATCCAGCCTCCAAATTGATCAGATCCCAATCCAATCAAACATCCACACATGATCCATGGAGTCGCCACCACGCAACCCGCGACACCCAGAGGATCCGAAAATGTTGTCCCAAAGGTTGATAGAGTAGATTGGATGCCATACTTAATATGCTAAAGTCATAGCGAAACAATAACAGTGAACTACAGGATCAACTGAGATTGAGACTGATCATGTTGATGGTAGTCATTTTATTGGCTGTCATAAAAAATATTTAAGTGTTTTAAAGTTGACAGCACTGGACTCTAGAATCAACAGATGAAATAATCAGACAAATCCCAACTTCTGTATTATTTGGTTACAAGAATACGGTCTGCTGTATGATTGGTTAGCTTTTCACCAAAATACAGTGGATGCGCCAGTAATCCACGTTTTATACGAATTACATAAGCAGATTTTTTCACCCCATTAGTTTATATAAAAGCAGACATTTCACTTTCTGTAAGTATATATTTTTCACGTCTGTGAGGCGAGTATACACGGAGTTTCGGTTTATTTTCTGACGCGCTCAAGTTCACAGAAACCGATACAGAATAGCGCTGTATCCCTGTTTGCTTTCATTATTTTACAAAATCATAACGTT
>JAQQZT010000009.1:23760476-23771102 GCA_030068275.1 Clarias platycephalus | reverse complement strand
ATGATGATCATAACAGCCTACTGCATTTAATTCTTATAATAACGCAAAAACACATCGACATCTGCTGGCGCAGTAGCGCGTCCTGACAATGTTTGAATTTTTATGGTCATTTAGTTTTGTTTATTTCAGTTAATAAGTTTACTACAAATTTAAAGAACACAAAAATATAATATGACGAAAAACATACATGCGTAGCTTTTCTAATTACATATGATAAAATCTAAAGGCTCCTGTGTTGACGTTTTCTTTGCTTAAATTCGATCCTAATAAGATTTACTTAAGTTTGTATTATAATTTTAGTACTTTGATTATGAATTCGTTTAACTACAGTGTTTCACTTGATTTCATCCGCTACTACGTGCAGCTCTAAAGGAGCGCGGCTCATTAATCCTTGAGAGAATGAACTAAGGCCTGAGACGTCAGTCTATAGTTATATAGCGCCACTCAGTGGTAGAAGCCAGCAAATGCACAAACCCAAATGCTGCCACCGTGAGGCGTGGCGGTAAAACCAGAATACCGCTTGAATACCATCTGTACAAGCCAGTGGTAGAGAAAGAAGTTTATCACCACAGGGATCAGAAAGTTCACTATAGGAAGTGATGGTATAGCTTCACTTTCAGCTGTGTTTTTAAGAATGATGTGGTTTTGGAACTATTTTAACGCAGAAATATAATATTCAGAGTGAGTAACAAAATGAATTACTAATGACTAAATCTTATCTATTATGAGACTATGCCTATTGTTTACTGCTCTCTCTCTCTGTCGAGCTACACTACATAGAGCACTCCTGAGTTAACAGTGATCCCGACCCCTTGCGCCATCAGGACCTGTCTGGCACATGATGGCCTTGCACTGTGCTGTTGCAGGCAGGTTTCTATGGTGGCTTGTTACTGCAGTCTCTCATTGCCACGAACAGATTTACCATCTGCGATAGTGTGCTGTTATAGGAAATGAGCTGTTATAGGAAAATAATCAGCTTCTGAGTGATAGCACTAACTCCGCCTCATGCAGAGGCGCATCACTTCACCCTATCGTTAACTATGTTTAAATTAATAATGTTTCTTAAATCCTTTTAAGTTAGATTGCCCAATTTTTCTGATAAATCCCACCTTATGCATTATGATTGGTTACAAGAATTCAGTCTCATCTATGATTGGTTAGATGCTTTACTATGTATAAAATGTGAGTCAATCGGTGCTCCTTCCACAATCAGAGACCCAGTGGACAGGTGAAAGAGAATTTCTCATTGAGTTTACTGATCAGGAACTGAAGCAAAACTTCTCTCCTGGAAAATCATCCCTTTACCTAATGTTACCCCCACATGGGGCAAACATGCGCAGAAATAATGGATTTATTCCAACAATAGAGAAGCGATCAGATCAAGTGTTTACATGTCTAGGATTTACTAACTGATGGATTATTATAATTATAAATTCATTCAGTTCGGGTCGGATCGGGTCAGACTGTTTGGATTGAAGTGTTAATATTATGCCTTTTTATTCCTATTGATTTTTTCCTATAACAGCATAACCCTAAGAGTTTTATTATTTACAGGTTCATAGCCTAATGAAAGCTGTAAAGTCACTTGAGTCTGAAGCTGATCCTGCATATGAACTGAGAAAGACAGCGATCATTATGGCCTCATAAAATCTTCCCTCCCTGCCATTTGGCTCAGAGATCATCGGTAAGTCATCATGTAAACTGTGACGCATTCTCTTCCTGAAGCTCTGATTTGTTTTGAGCAGCGATTTGAATGGCACATCCACTCACCAGTTGTTTTCTTTTACTCACACAAAGATAAGCTTGTCCATTTAATGCATGCATAAATGTTTTATACTCCTGGTCAAAGTTAATGTATATAAGCCAAACTGGGACTTTTGATTATGCAGAACACAGTGATGAGATTAAAAAACTGGCATTATTTCTCTATGTAATCTCCTGCTACACTGATGCACTTATCCCAGCGTTTCACTAGTGCTTGGATACCATCAAGGTAGAGCCATGATCAGACTTCACGTCTGAAACGCTGGCTTCCCAGGAACTCCTTTAATGACCAAACATGTGGAAATGCCCTGGAGCGAGGTCAGGACTGTACAGGGAATGTCGGGGTAACTTCCAGCCGAGTTCCTGTAATGTGCAAGCGGTGGTGGTGAATGATCGTGTGTACATTACAGGAACTCTTCCCACAGGCAGATGCAACTCTCCCGCGAGTTGGTGATAAGTTAATCTTTGATTTTTATTGGCCGTTCTGCTCACTGGATGTTCACAGGGACGACTGCAGTGGGCTCCGAGATTCGCAAATGTTCAGCCTTCTTTAAAATGTTTGCACAATTCACTGCAAGAGTCTCAGCTCTGTACTGTGCTTGAAGTCCTCTCTAAATATCAATGCCTTTATTTATGAAAAAATGTAATCACAAGTCTCGGTTTGATTTGAACTCCCCTTGTACTGTATATAGCGTGTTATAATTAGGAATAGTTAGACGTATTCTATGTGTTTTTGTTAGACTTATATTGAAATTCAGACATTTGATGTGATAGTTTAGTGAATTGTGCTTATACCATAGATATGATTCTGCTTATCTAATGCTATTGTGCAAGCAAAGGGCCAAGGGTAACTATGATGAAGAGATCGATATCTCAGATGGGATAGATTGTTCACAGGACAATCTTAGTCCAAACACATTATAGAAAACCAACAATGGGGAAAAATATATTATTCAAAAACTAAAATGTAAAATAAAAAAAATGTCTCCAAGCCTGGCACAAAGTGCTCGACTTTACTCATCACGCTGAGAACACCAGCTACATGTGGGTGGTAGCATCAGGTGAAGGGGAATGATTTTCATCTACAAGGACTGGGGAAAATAGTACTGTTGAGTGTAGACACCTACCGGCCACCACACCATGCTGCGTCCAGCCAAGAAGAACCCACCGACTGTGGAGCGATTCGTCCTCACCATGGCCTGCAGAAAGCGACATACAGTAACATAAACGTTAAATTCGTTCAGTTTTTGTGTAGGTACTGAGAAATGGCAATGTAAATCTGTGATATTATTTACTGAATGTTAATGATTAAAGGAGTGTGTTTTTACAGTATATTTGCACATCCTCACTGTGCTGAAATTAATATCAGGGATTTATGATACTTCCTGGTAGTGCTTCTGATATGAATGTTAAACCTCCCGTGATCCTGTCTTCTCTCTCTTCGAACAAAAGGCAACACTTCCTGTGGCTCACTGTTGGTTTGTTCGTAAAAACTTTTCCTTGGAATTGACATGTACTTTGTATTTACACAGGAAATGACTTAAATACCTCCTTTTCTGTGCGTGTTGTGTGTGTGTGTGTGTGTGTGTGTGTGTGTGTGTGTCCTGTATCTTATGCAGTTCTTCTAATCTTTTTATTAGTTTTAAATATAACAACTTACAAAACCAAATAAGCCTGGAACTGAAATATTAATGATGTAATTAATGAATAACAGTTTTAGAAAAAATATAATGAGTTTTGTCATTTGCGTAAAGTAAAGGAACATCAACAACACAGTAAAGCATTCAGGATCGCTAACTTAACACTGCTAAACCAGGTGCTAAAACATTTACACGATGCAGCGAATGAACCTCATGGCTAATCTTTTACTATTGTTTTTTATATAATATTTTTCCTTCCTGAGTATTGACTGTGAGGTTTTATGAAGCAGGGTCAATGCGAAAACTGTGCAAAAAAAAAAAGTGTAAGTAAAACCAAATGACGGTAGGTAATGTTAGATTAGACTGCAAAATATAGAATATCACATTGTTTAATGGCATTGTTTTATTAGTTCAAAAACATTTACCTCTAGCAGCAGAAAAATCTCACATGGTTAATTTTATTGTTTTTTTTTTATAACTTTTAATTTTATAAAAAAAAATTTTTTTAATGAAGCTAATTATACGTAGATCAACATGGTTATGTTGAGATTTTATACTTGCAAAAACTTTTTTTAGACATATAGCCAATATTTTCTATAATTTAAAAAAAGAAAGATTATTGTATAATTATCACCTTATATTTGTTTTTACATGACCTGACATAAAACAAATGATTTCCTTTTTAATTTAAACACATTATTAAATTAAATTCAGTAAAATAAACTTTTATTGTTAAGTTTTTAGGAACACTATATTAATAATGGACGGGGCTTTTCTTTGAGACATGGACTCCACTAAATGCTGTAAAAATTCCTTTGACAATTTGGTCCATGCCGACATGATCACATCACACAGGTGTTGCAACTCTTTCACTCTGCTACATCTCAAAGTTGCTGAATTCTGTTGAATTCAGATCTGATTACTGGGAGAACCACTGAAGAACACTGAGCTCATTGTCATGTTTAACAAAGGCATCTTCATGCACAGAACTACTGCAGCACCATTCTGAGAAAACTCTATAAGTTGACTAAGATGACGTTTGGTCCCCATTCTGATGGTTGATTGGACCAAGACCCAAACTATCTTGGACATACTGTATAATGATTAGTTGTCTACAGATGTTTCTGTATATTTACATATTGCAGCAAGGTTTTATAATTTTTTTTAATATTACACTAGTTATAGAAAAAAAACTATATGGTGTATATTTTATTCACAGTGTAATTTACTATTCAGTGTTTGCAGTGAAACTAATATGGAATGTACAGAATGAAATACTATACGAATATAAGTATATAATCCTTAATTACAATTTTTGTTCGTCACAGCATTGTGTTCTCTGGCTTCATGCTGCTGAAATACGGTTAACAATTCACAAGTGCCAGTCAATCGTTGTTGAAAGACAAATACTGTGATTAAATACATCACTGGTGCACAAACAGACTCACCCATATTCCAACAGCCAGGACCACCACGAAGTAGATGACAATAACGGAAATATCCGCCGGGTTGTTGATGGCGATGACCGTCTCATTTTTCTGGGCGCTGCGGACCCTGGAGAAGCCGAAATAATCCCAGGTCATGGTGGCAGAGCTTGTGATACCCAACAACTCGTCCTCACACTGACACACACCTGCTCACACACTCAGCTTCAAATACTGGTTTGTGCTTGAGCGCATGCGTATTGTACACACTTCACACCTCACCTGTGCACCTGGCCCTCTGAAAGAGAGAGAGAGAGAGAGAGAGAGAGATGCACACTAGGTGACACTCAGGGTTAATTATCACAGATCGTTCACTCCTTCTAGCTGTCAGAATTCAGGTGAACTGGCAGAAGCTGTTAATGTTCAACTCACACGGAAGAACATTTCAGTAAAAACACAAAAATTCCACCCAATTCCAAAAGGTTTGGAGGATATCTCAGGTTTAAGAAAAGTGTACATGACACAACCTGAAGGACATTTACTGTACAGTTGACTGAGTGAAGCTGTAGCAGGAAAAGATCCAGGATAATGTTCATCAGCACGTACAGTAGTAAATGACTCAGCCATGGGACATGGTTCACATATCCTTACTGAAGTTTTTCCTTTGGTTCATGTCATGAGCATCTTAAACGTATGTGTTTATGACTCTACAGTACACACAGTGAGGAAAATCACTTAAGGAAATACAAAAACGTATTTAGACAGCCACCAATTGTGCAAGTTCTCCCACTTAAGAAGAGTTGAAAGTCCGTGTTGCCCAGCGACAGCCCCAAAACATCACTGCTCTAGAGGAGATCTGCGTGGAGGAACGGGCCAAAATACCAGCAACAGTGTGAGAAAACCTTGTGGAGACCAACAAAGGGTATATAACAAAGTATTGAGATGAAATTTTGTTATTGACCAAATACGTATTTTCCACCATAATTTGCAAATAAACTCTTTAAAAATCCTACAATGTGATTTTCTGGATTTTTTTGTTGTTGTTGTTGTGCAGTTGAGGTATACCTATGATGAAAATTACAGGCCTCTCTCATCTTTTGAAGTGGGAGAACTTGCACAAATGGTGGCTGACTAAATACTTTTTTGCCCCCACTGGAACGTTGGCAAAATGTTTTGATAAGTACCAAGATGTTGATTTTCTGCACATGACCATGAACATTAAAACCACCAAGGTTTGGGGTCCCCCTTGTCCCACCAGGACAGCTCTGATCACTCGGGCCATGGCTCTACAGGATCTCTGGGGGTATGATGTGGTGTCTGGCATAAGGATGTTGGCAGCAGATCCTCTGGATACTTTTGGGGTTGTGGAGCCTCCGTGGAGGAACGTGTGGAGGCTCGGTCGGCAACCTTGGGCTCTTTGCCTGTTTCGTGGCCAGCATTGGCTTTTCTGTGGGATTGGACCAAACGGGCTGGCCTTTGGGCTCCGACGGCATATATGACCCTTGTGTGCCCATGACCCTGTCTACTGGTGTATCATTGATGATCAACAGTGTACAGTACATACAGTATGTATGTATATAATATACACAACAGGAGTTCAAGTAAAACTAGGACTTTTGATTGTGCAGAAAAACTCCCTTTATTTCTCTATATAATCTACACTGCTACACAAATGCACTTATCCCAGTGTTTCATTAGTTCTTAGATACCATCAAGATAGAAAGTTTTCTCAGTATGCTGAAGTCATGATCAGACTGCTAAATGTTTACGAGAACAACTGCAGTGGGCCGGGATCGTCATTCACAGACATACATCCCAGTTTATAATGTCAGTTAATGACGATCCCGGCCCACTGCAGTCGTCCCGTGGACATTCAGCAAGGGGACGTCTGATCCTTGAAAATCGATGGATAAAGTCATCTTGTGGAAGAGACGCACCTTCCCGACTGCATTTCCGTATTTCATATATTGAACATTGTAATTGCTAACAAATCTCTGTGGTATAAAAACACAACTGAACCATGAAGCGTTCTCGTGAAGAGTGCATGATGCTAATAAATTTCAACACTGCTTAAGCGTGATTATTTCACACATCCTTTGACTGTACAGTTTTGTGACGTAATCTGGATTATACAATCTTATTATAGAAATCATAAACCTGCAATTAAAGTAAGCTGAAGCACTTTTGAGAGTGCAAGCGTTATCAGACCACAGTTAATATGTGATTGTGTTTCTAACAACAATATTGTATAATTAAATCGTATAATAATAATTTGGATTTTACCAAATGATCATTAAACTGTGACTGAGCCAAGGTCAGGCTGGAATGTTTGATCTGCTCATTTCAGACACCAGCAAAGGGACTGTTAGCTTAAATATACAGTAAAGTGAGCTTTGGATTCTTAACTTACAGTGCAAATGCGTTGTAACTAATGTTTTACTGAAAATACACTAAACACTAAATAAGTGTATCTTTTTAAAAACGTTTCTCAAGGGAAATTTGTAGAAATAACCCACATACCTTATGAATTACTAAGAAGATCATCATCAAATCACGAGGATATTTATCTTATTATAATAATTAGAATGATTCTAACTGTAGATTTTTTTAAATACTGAATATAAAATTTAAAGCTGGTGTTGGACTATAGCAGACTTTAAGCTGTGTTATTTTGTCTTGTTATAAAAGAGAGAGAGAGAGAGAGAGAGAGAGAGAGAGAGGCTGGTGAGGGAACTGTTTGTAGCTGCCATAAAAATGTGTCTGATTGACTGTAACTACAAACAAATCAAAAGTTGTATAATCATAAATAAAATAAAACTCTTTCAAACATGTTTTTAAGGGAAATTAAACCGAAGAAAAAAAGAAGAAAAAACAACAACAGTAGACGGTTAGTGGTGGGGCATCACGACACCCTGTTGTTGATTATTTTCTTAAAACAGCTTGTTACCAAGTCTTTTGTTCCTTGGCTACAGCCCTACTTTGGGGTACTAAGTTCACGAAAAAAGGGACCTAAAGTCCGCCAAAGTTAGGTGGTTTTCTCCAAATGATCCGTGTTAACAGCAAATCAAACAAACCATAAGTTCTACCCTGTAGCTCTTCTCTCCACTCTCGATACCCAGATCCAAACCCAAAACTCCACTCAAAGACACAGCAGGTGCCCTTATACAGTACTGTATCAGACAACCTTCTCCTTCTTTAAAACATATGAAGAGGAGAGTCTCAAAGATAGAAGTTTCTCACAAGGAGATGACATACTGTACCTCATCTCTCCAGGCAGTGGTTTTCTGCTCAAACTGAGGACTGGTCTCTCTTCACCTCCAATCCCCACTCCATGAGGCATCTGCTTGCAGGGTAATATGTTACTTAACATCTGGGCACTGCAGTGGCACAGACAGGCTTTCAGCACTGAGACGGTCTCTTTAAATGCTGCCATCCACTATACTGGGTTTTTGCAGACCTTTGAAGTGAGGTTGGTGAGAGGTGCTGCAGTGGTGGCAAAGTGGGGCATAAACCTTCAACAGCACCCCTCTAGTCCTAAGAATGGCCTGACTTGTTTCTATGTTGTACACCTTGGATTGTTGTGGATTGCGTCTCCATATGAAGGTGCACTTGGCCAGCAGAGTCTAGCTAATCTTCATTAGAAGATTGTAGTGGGTCTCCTGGAAAACCTGTTCACACTTGCTGCGGTTTTACATCAGTCCAACATTAGCAATCTTGATCAAATCTCTTTTTGGTGATGGAGATGTTCACAGAAGGTGGATCTATAGATGACCAAATCATCAAAGTAGGTAGCACAGACAGACGTCTTTTGTGAACAATGGGAGCTTGGGTGACCCATCATATTTGAGGAAGAAATGTGGTTGGAAAAACATTCTAAATGAGAGCGATAGTAAATCACTTAAACATTTCGTGAATTCAAATTGTAATAAAACAGTAGAATTCACAGCTATGTTTAATAGTGAAAATAAGAGCAGGTTTGTGCCATCAATGGATTTTTTTCTTCTTCCCTGATGATATATTCCATATTCCAAGATGACGATGCCAGGGTTCATCGAGCTCAAATGGTGAAAGAGTGGTTCAGACAGCATGAGGAATCATGGATTGGCCACCACAGTCCAGAGTCCAGATCTTTGCAGATCCTATTAAGAATCTTTGGGATGTGCTGGAGAAGCCATTATTTATCCATCTCACCTTTCTTTCATCAAGACAATAACTTGGAGACAAATGAATGCGACTCTTGGATGGAAATAAATGTCGTGACATTGCACAAGCTTATCAAAACAATGCCATGGTAAATGTGTGTCATAATCAAAGTAAAAGGAGGTTCAACAAAATATGTGATGTTTTTTTTGGCCTCTCAATAGTTTTGTAGTTCTCCATGTCATCTCTCGGCTGGAACTGTCTTTGGACCGTTCCTCTACCTACCTCATCTGCAGACTCTGGTCAGTGCCATGCTGAAGCTGGGACAGGCAGGGCTAAGATAGGGCTCTCAGCAGATCCGCCTGAAGCTCTGAACAGCTCTTTGGGCATCTGAGAGAGGTTTATGTGATGCTAAAATTCAGTATGTGTGTTTTGATCCGGAACACTTATCAGGATTTGTGCTTTATATTTAATTACAATCATAAGGTGAGCAGTTTTGTTCCTTAATGAGGATTAACTTGCAGAGCTTGTGCTCAATTATGATATACACACCACATACCATTATAATAAATACAATCATTCAGGTTAGAACATGATTGTGACTTACAGTAACAAGGAATTATTTATGACACTTCATTATTAGAGATTATAAAATGCTTACAAATGGTCATCATCCACTTACAGAGAATTACCTATAGATAATGATTCATAATTATGATCCTCCTGAAACGTGTCACGTAACAGTTCAGTAATATTTCCACAGCACGCTAAATACAGTCTCTGGTGCTGAGTTTGTACAAAGCATTCAGGCTTAACATTTACTCAACAACATAAACTGGACTGTTACTTGTTAACAATATTATTAGCGTTATAGTGTAGCTAGAGGAGAAAACTAAAGACGTCCCTAAAACGATATTTCCTGTTACAGTTTTAGCTTCCTTCTAATGTAATATGGACGAGAGAAAATTAATAACTGGTTAAAAATAGCTTTTAAATTTTAATCAGCTATTTTTCTACTACAAATAATGCAAAAATTTTCAAATGCATAACAACACAGTGTTTTTCTTCTTCCAATAGAGTGGTAATTTTTAGTTTTTTTGTCAATTACAATATTTTTATTAAAACAACATACTTCACATTTTCGTTCTATTTATACTGTAATTATTTTGTACTGTATGTTGTGGAATATCTGCAAAACAACTTATTTACAGTTCATACTTACTTTGGCTATATGTTCCTATAATCATTCCCACATTAGCCTTTCTTTTGTTGTGTTTTCCACAAAGACTTCTTTCATAAACATTGATTAAGTTTCTTCTTACAGAAAGTCAAACCAGGACTTGTGACATTAACATTGATAACATTTCTTGAGAGTGAAGCCGTAAAACACTTCCAGGAGACTTCATGATGAGACTCTTAGCCGCAGTAAAACATTGGAACGGTGCAAAGGTGGCTCAGAGCCCACTGCAGTTGTTCACATGAATATTCAGTGAGTGGAACGCCTGATCCTTGAAAATTAGCGGATAACTTGTCACCAACTTTTGGAAAGTGGCAACACACTCATTCACCAACACCACATGCACATCAAGTTCAAAGTTTATTTGTCACATACACAGTCACACAATATGAAAATGCAGTGAAATGCTTTTTGCGACCAC
>JAQQZT010000009.1:23737112-23758027 GCA_030068275.1 Clarias platycephalus | reverse complement strand
GGAGGAAACGCGTGATAGTCTTCGGCCCTCCCGGCTGAGTGGTAGTGGTAGCCTTAATGTGGGAGCCCCCTAGTGACAGGGAGGAAATGGACACGACTAAATTAGGGAGAAAATCGGGGAAAAAGAATTGGACAGGACTAAATTTATTTAAAAAAATATATTAAAAAAACAATGTGCATCTTGCACCAACATTGAAAAGTTCAGTACTATTTTTTAATTCCTATGTAATTTATATCAGCTAATCAATACTGCATCTTTCTATACTACACCTGTTAATGTCTATTCATCTTTCATTCTATTATGTATATATATTTTTTTATTATTTTTATTTATTTATTTATTTATTTAATTTATTATAAGTTCTTTTTTAATTTTATTCCTTATACATTTTTTTATTTTGCTTTAGCACAATTGTTAATACAGTCAATATAATAAAGCACACACTTACTCCTAAGCCTGAGTGTTTTAAAGATGTGGCTTTGTAAATGGTTGTGTTTGTTTAGCTTAAGGTAACACCCACTAAAATCACTGAGTACACCTTTAATTTTAAGCGACATGCCTAGTTGTGCATGAAGACCACGTGTCAGAATGCATGGTGAGAGTCACCTCTTACACAAGTGTACTAATCATGTAACATGACCCTGAACTTTAACTGTTCTTCAATTCACGCTTATAAAAGTCGGCTTCCTGCCAGCGGATTATATGGCCTGATCCTTGGAGGCACCACCTAACTAACAGGACTTAAAAGTATCTGCTGCTAATGTTTTAATGAAATAAATCCCAGCACACCTTCAGAGGCCTCAATGGGTGAGGGCTAAACAATATTACGCAGGTGTTTTTAATGGGTATGCATGGTAACACAGGACGAATTACTTTCTTGATTTCCTTTCCGATGTTTAGATTTATTTGTGAATTTATTTAACACAACTGTCAATATACTACAGAATCAATCCATTGAATCTACCTAATAAAAGGCAAATATTTAATGATGCATGTGGTGTGATGCAGTCAAAATTGATTATTGTTCTTTTGTAATAAACGCGGAAAGCTAAGCTTTTATTTATTTAAAGAGTCCATCTTATCCATGAACAAGTTATTAGTTCCTGTTATGAAACATCATCACTTCGGCACACTTCTTTCTTTAAATTAATAATTACAAAACGGTGTGTAAACTTGGTCATACGATTAATTTGTGTTTAAAAAATAGTGATGGGTTATAATTTCTAGATTAATCACGTGTTAATATTGACAGCCCTACTGTATATCACATCACTTTTACATCATAATAAAAAATCGTGGACAAGGAATTAAAAGCAGAACGAATTAGACATGCTTAGAACGTAGCTTTGTATTGAGGACGTGTTTGCATTCCAGCTGTTGTCTACAACTAGCTTTCAATTACATGTCTCACCTTAAAATTATAACATCCGAAAAGACAAAAAGGAAACGTTCACCTCGACTTGAAATTATGACATCACTCCATGTTCTGACTTCCTCCTTTCAGAGATTCAGATGACGGTGCAGTGGTAATGTTCAACTAAACATTTTATAGCAAACTTGTTTTAACAATTAAATTAACCCCCGTCGTGTAACCTGCATATCAGCAGTGTCATATTAACTCTTCCATAATTGGCAAAAGCCAAAAAAAAAAAAAAGTGTCAATAATTAAACGTACACATTTCCCCCTGTTGTGATGTACCTGTGAGGCTCAAATCCAACACCAAACCGTGAGTCAGTAATAATCCTGTATTAGAAACCAGATCAGCACTATATCTGTCTAAAATAGTAGAGTAGACGACGCTTAACTGGTAAAACTGTTAACCCCACCCTTACAAAAAATAACTGCAGTTTTCATGTGTCAAAATGCAGAACATGTGCAGGAAACGCAGTGATTTGGACACGAAAACCCCGCATTTTCTACCTTTTACTGCAGTAATCCTGCAATACTACAGTTAATACTAAACAGCTACTGCAGTTAATATAGTAGTTGTACTGCAAATAAAATATACGGGTACACGCAATTTAAATAAAGCTGAAAAATTCCTTAACAGTATTTCTATAATCTAAATGTGTGATGTAGTGTAATACAACTACATTATAACAAAATTATCGCAATTCATTTTATTAATTAAAAAAAAAAATCAATAAAGCAACAGACTTAAAAAAAAAAAAAAAAAAAACAGACCATGAAAGCACTTTTACACTTGCCAGTATTACTGTTCAACAGTGCTGCTGCTAGGAGACACTCAGTGTACGACTGGTCGAGTGTGTGAATATGTTACAAGGCTTGAGGTCTGCAGCTGGAAGCCAGGACAGGTTTGATGCCTCCTCATTCTTCAACTTTGTTTGAATAAACACTTTCACCTCCCCTTCCTTCACTTTAAAGGCATTCTTGAAAAGCAAACAGCAAGACAAATATCCATGAAGAGTTGTGTAGAAAACTCATTTGAATAATAAAAATGGAATCATTCCATATATACTCAATCTTACACGTTTTACTGAGAAACAACCTGTTTCTGTCATTACGTCCTAAACTATTGCTAAATAACGGCTGTTTTTGATAGCGACCCTGTTAATTAATTAAGATTTTAGAATGTAATGTGAATTTGATGACTCTGGCATTGGGTATTGGTTTAGACATTCAGACTAATATTCGTGATTTCTCCGCAAGTTTATTTTTAACCTTTTTTTTTCTGCGGCAGTGGCTTGGAACTTCTGATTGATTATATGTGGAATGACCAAATATTATTAAAATATTTAACTCAATTTACTCACCTATAACAGCTGCTGTTTGTTGAGCTGGGAGGCTCCCCTTAGTGTCATGCGCGGAGTTTGAGGCTTTGCGGATTCTATTGACAAAAGACAACAAATAAAGCAAATGCTTATCAAGAAGTGTTTTGTTGTTCAAATAAGAACTATTGGATGAATAAAAAGAAAGTGGACCATTGGTAGACTGTGTGAGATTTTAGATAATCCTGTAATATTTTATCAAGTAAAATGCAACCACACCTTTGTTCCACAGAGTGATGTCCAACTCTTGACGTCTTTCTGACACATGAAGACAAACAGGTTTAAGACTGACTAAGCAAAAACATGAATATGTTCTGAGAACCCCACACTGACCTCAGAAAAATCGTATTAAAGCACCCAGCCAAATCTGGAATTAAAAACATTGTCACAAACTTAAAATTAGTTTTAGTGAATCAAAATAATGGGAAGAGAAAAACTACCAGGAGTGAAGTCTCCCCAGGGTCTAATGCTGAGCTCTTGGCCTTCTCCCTCTTCCCCTTTCCCAGAGTCTGCTGTGAGGTGATAAGAGGAACACTGGAGAGGAACACAGTCCTCCTCCTCTCGATCTTCTCTCTCGTGTAAGGGGTGATGGACGACTACAGAAACAAACGCAGGACGTTTGCAGCTGAATCATTTTATTCGCTTCTTAATACGTCTCACATTGTGTAATGTTACACATTAAGAAATCAACTTGCACTTATATGGTCTATAGTTAAACTGGGCTATACATTTATAACTCAATCCAATGCTAGCCGTGGGCTACCTCAGGTTAACCTAGCATGCTAACGGTATAACATTAGAAAACACACACACATTTAAGATAATGCTATTAACACCGCATAGCGATACAATACAATAACTAGTTAAATAACTTAAAAAATATATATAATATTTCATGTTGTAAAATAATAAAAGTTACTTAAGGTCCCACTCACCTCTTAACTGAATGATGTGACGGGGCCATCGCTCAGGTTCGGCTGTGTTCCTCCTCCACGACACGCCCCTCTTCTAGATTCTTCCAACTGGGCTAGTTTTCTTGGCTGAACTTTGAAATGTCATCATGATTTAATTCTGATATGTCTCGAATGTGTACCGTTTTATCAATAATAAAGTCTATAAGAGAGTTATAGTACTCCACCTTGTCTAAGTATCTTAATAACGACAAACCGTTACTGTGACCGTTTATGAGCTGTCGTTTCGGTCTGACCGCATCGCGCGCTCTATAGGAGGATTAGATGCGACCTTGCAGTCTTATTGGTTGGTGAAGACAAATCGTACAGTTGTGCATATTTAAGCACGTCTCAGTTTTACAGTGGAAGAGTATAGGAGGGAGACGTTATTGTTTTCCTTGCACACACGCTATTTGCTTCGACCTGCTTCCAACTGGTTTCTGTTTGCCTGAAAATAAGATGAACTCTGGCATTCTCTAATAAACCAAGGATTCAGAATCACAAACTACAATTGAGACACACATCACTTCACTTTAATGAATTTAGGCATTTAGTAGGATCCAATATTTCTTGAACCAAAAAAATATATATATTATTTATTTATTTATAATGGACGTTACTGAATCATATTTCAGTAAAACGGCAGCTTTTCCCCCCAGAAACTGCAGTTACTGTTTATAAGGGCAAACTGGTAAAGTGGACATTTTCAAACCGATAAGAGTGGACAATGCTAAACTGGTAGAGTTGACAACGCCAAACTTGTCGTGTGCACAATCCGAAATCGATGGCGTGAACACTAAGTAAGTCTGGGCTTTTAGTTTTGATTTATTTTACTGCTTGTGAAAAAGAGAGATAAAGAAAAGATACACAGAGAAATAGACAGGAGTAAAGGCAGAAAGAGTCGCAGACAGAAAGATCAAAAGTAAGAGAGCCAGACAGAGAGATAATGGCAGGAAAATAGACAGACAGAAGGAAAAAGAGGCGGACAGAGGGAAAAAAGAACAAAGAGGCAGAGAAGAAGACAGGAGAACGTTTAACCAGACTGACCCAAGTGGACTTTACTGTAATGAAGCAGTACAAATTCAGCTCGAGTTCCTGTGGTAATGAATGTCTTTAATGGTGTTCTGTCTCTCTCACACACACACACACACACACACACACACTTGCACAATCTCATAATTCAGTGTTAATGAAGAGCGCTCTACAGAGCGAAGTCTTTGACACGCTGTCACTCACACAGCAGAACGCTGATCACCAGCGAGTGAAGACACGGGACATGATGGATGTCATGAGCTAATTTTCCATCCAAACGTTTCGCAAATGTTAAGCAAATTTCCACAAAGAAGCAAATATTCATCACCTTATCACGTGTTTAATAAATATTCATACAGTTTTATCATAATTTACTTCATCTTTGCTAGCTAGCTATCTTTTATACATAATAAGATGCTTTTCATTAAGATTGGCTAGCTTGCTAACAAACCCATCTTCATACAATTGTTATGGCCTTTTAATTTAAATCACACAAATAATAGCTATGCTAATCCTATCTTGCTATCCAACCTAGCTTCTAGTTTTTAAAATGCACATTTATTAGTTAACTTTTTATTTTAAAAAAATAACCAAATGTTAGCAACTTTGCTACTGGTATCTTTTGCAGAATTTACAGTTTATTTGAGACCTTGGTTATTTGTTTAAATTACACAATTAATGGTTAACCTGGTCTTAGCTCACATTCTACCAAAATACTGGTACAATTTATAGTTATGCTAATGCTAGCTTTCTACCAAGCTTTGCTAGTGGCTTATATTATTTAAAATAAAGTTAACCCAGTGCTAGCTTGCTTATGAAATGCAGCTTTTAGTTTAATTAAATGATTAGTGGATAATTAGTAATATAGTAGTACTTTCTATTAAACTAGCCTTTCCCTAGCCTTAGTGTTCTAGGTTACATACAGTATTGAATAATTAATAGGTAATCCAGTGCTAGCACTATAGAAATTTACCTGGCATTTGCTAACGTCAATAATTTTATGTTACCTTGATGCTACCTACCTTACTAGCAACCTTTGCTAGTAGTTTAAATAACAAATTTAGTAGATAACACAAAACTAGTGATCTCGGCTACACTATAATTCTAAGATTAACATAAGCTAATTAACAGACTTGACTGGTTGGTAATGTTGAATACCGCTGAATAGCATACAAATTAGTATCCAATATTTTGACATGCTAATATGATCTGACGAAGTAGGCAGGCAAATGGTGCTCAGTGAATGCTAACAAGCAGCTAATCAGGCCCTCAGATGTGATTAAAGCTAGTTAGCTAGTGAATTATTATCAAAATAGTGCAATATTTATTGCCTATTGGCTATAGTCTGTTGAAAATCGAAGAATTGGTTAGTTAATGCTAGCTCAAATCACAATAGCTAGCAACTTGTGTGTGGTGATAAAATGTTGGAGACACCTTAGCGCTACACCTGTGGAAGATAGAGGATGTTAAATAGACCTGAATATTGTGTGAAACCACTCATTAAAACCTAATCGCTAACTAACACAGTCTAATTAGCAGGACACACCTCTGGCTAAGGTGTAGGCTAATACAATAAAGGCAAAAATAAAAAATAAATTAGAATGTTTCATTATGTAAGAAACATGAAAATTTCCTGCTTTGTCAAATGCTAAAAGCTTACATTTTTAAGCAGGTTATCTTAATTAGCTAGGACATGGTTCAGCTGGTTTGAAAAGTCCAAATAAATTTAAATTAGCTTAACAAGCTCTAATAGGTCAATAACAATAAATAGAGGGTGTTAAAGTAGACGTATATATTCTGTAAAACCAATCTGAAGAAATTAATTGTAAGAAGCATTCAAATTTCCTGCTGTGCCAAAAAACATTCTTTAGCATGCTAGCTGGAGTAGCTAGCTAAGACATGGTCTAGCTATAACATTAGTTTTAATGGGAAGTCCAAATAAATTCAAATTAGTTTAAAAAATCTCTACTAAAACACCAACAATAGTTAGTTAATTTTAGCTATGTTAGCTAAAAGTGTTACAGCTAAAACACAGCTAATGTTAGCTAACAGGTCAATCGGCTAATATAACATTTAAAAGTTTGCTAGTGGAAACTGTGAGTCAAAGAAGCTGCTGTAATAAAATTTTATTTCAAGCAACAAAATTGGTGTTAGATGCTAGCTAGCTAAGATTATCCAGCATAAGAAGGTTTAAAGCTAGCTACTGCCCCACATCATCTTGGTGTCGTGATAGTGTTATAAATACTCCGTACCCGCTCACTTTAAGACACGAGTACCAAAACAGTACCATGTGCAGTATAACGAATAAGATGCACTCATTTAAATAAAATTTGCATATATTTGCATAAAACCAATGGATGGAAATGGACACTATAGAAATAGAAGAGAAAAGACAGGAGAAGACATTTATTCGAAGGAAATTTAAGTCGACTACATCTAGCTAGAGCGCTAACAGAGAGAGAGAGAGAGAGAGAGAGAGGATGGCTCAGTTGTTGGCGTCCCCTCCTTCACTGTCCTGCTGGTCGCTGGTCCACAGGGTCAGGTTGTCTCTGAGCAGCTGCATGATGAGCGTGGAGTCCTTGTACGAGTCCTCGTTGAGATTGTCCAGGTGTCCGATGGCCTCGTCGAATGCCTCCTTGGCTAGCTGGCACGCCTGCTCCGGGGAGTTCTGGATCTCGTAGTAGAAGACGGAGAAGTTGAGGGCCAGGCCAAGGCGGATGGGATGCGTAGGCGCCATGTTCTTGGCGATGTCGAACGCCTCCTTGTAGGCGGCCTCGGAGGCGCTGACAGCAGTGGTGCGCTTATCTCCGGTGCCCACTTCGGCCAGATAGCGCTGATAGTCGCCCTTCATCTTCAGGTAGAAGACTTTACTCTCCAGTTGGCTTTCGTCACAGCTCTTGATGAGGAAGCTGTCGAGCAGCGAGAGAACGTCCTGGCACACGCCCTCCAGCTCCTTCTCGATGGTCTCGCGGTAGGCGCGCACCAGCTCCAGCTTCTTCTCGCTGCCGTCCTGCGCCGCAGTCTTCTGCTCAATGCTGGAGGTGACGCGCCACGACGAGCGCCGTGCGCCCACCACATTCTTATACGCCACTGAGAGCAGGTTGCGGTCCTCGTTTGACAGCGGCTCATTCAGCTCGGTCACCTGAGGGAAGGAAAGAAAAAGGGGCTGAATGTGAGACGTGGCCTGTAAATAAACTCCATGTACACGTGCAATCTTTCAACAGTCACGTTTAGAGTTCTGGTCTTTATCGGACTTTATCTTTTTGTTGTTGTTGTTGTTGTACTCCTGTCTTTCATCTCATCCATCTATACATCTCCCTTTCTGGTTCATCTCAGTTCTTCTATGCATCTCTCTTTGTCTGCTAGTCATCTATACATCTACAGGTGACCTTTCATGTTTCTATCGCCCTACGCTCACAGGGGCAAGCGATTAGGTATGAATTGACAAAATGACAATGACGATTTCAGGAATTCTGCTCCAACATTTCCTTCAGTTCACCACTAGGGGCACTCTTGTCAGTATAATAACTACGAACAATAAAATAAGACAAATTTTCCATTTTTCTTTTCCCTGAATTCCTCCCAAAATTAGAAAATTTGGAAAAGAATTAGGAATTCTTTTTTTAGAACACTTTAAAAAAAAAAAATAAAAAAAAATAAAACTATAAACGAATAGATCTAGTTAGCCTACAAGTGTGGTTTAGGTTACTTAGCCAAATCCTATCCATGTTATGTTTGAGAACCTCTGGAGTAGATAGAAATGCATTTTAATCAGTACTGTTTATCTTTTTTTAACAGTTAATCAACTAACAATCATCACTGTATTCTGACAATAAATGATCCAGCACATAAGCTAGTATGTATTCAAACAATAAATCTTTACATGGATTAGCAAGCTTTAATACATCTACTTACAGATGAATAAACGTTGAGCAACGAGTAGCAGGAGACAAGTTAAAAGTGACACGAACGACTTGCCATTTAAAAAATACATTTTAATTAATAATTTTTTTTAAAAATTATTATTAATAATATAATTTTTTATATATTTTAAATGTATAATTAGAGGTGGTGCTCTAAACTGGTGCTCCTGTGCGGCAGGAGCAAATTATAAGAGAAGTTTGTAACGGAAATCTGAGGGAAAAAAATCTGATATTTCTAAAAATGTGTTCTCATAGAATTGCAATGCAAATGGGTCGTCCCTCATGATAACCCCTCTATCTATCTCATCATCTGTATCATTACATTAGAGGCTGAATGACCCCTGCACCCTGATAATTTTCAGTTACCTCAATGCAGCAGCGTATAGAACCGACGGAAGGTTATCCCGGAGAAAAAAGAAGACGTGCTCGTGTGTCAGTGAGCTGACTGCAAGATTTAAATGCGACAAGGTGTTTCTGATGCAACATCACGTTTATTCACACATTAAAACCATCACTACTTCTGTGTTTCCATTTAGGACGAGTCTCTCTATTTACACAGCATTTTTGTGCTGCGGTTGTAATCATGATATAGCAATTTGTGCAGTGTAATTCTCCTTATTGCAGGGAAATCACTGTGATCTTAGTCTCCTTTGCCCACAGGAGGTCAACGGATGTGTCAAGGATCATTTTCTGAAGTCAAATTCAGCACAAAACGTATTAAGAAATGCACCAATATTGTTAACATTAGATAGATTATAGTCCAGTTAAATAAATATATAATTATTTTGATATATACAGTAAATGCCGACGTTTTAATTCTGATTTCATCATCGTCCCGACCTTGTGTCCAATGTCAAGGGAGCGTCTGCACACTTGGTGCATCAGGATGAGATTACACCACCAAAAAAAAAAAAAAAAAAAAATCTATACATTTTTTAAATCTGACTTTAAGACAGACATCACTAAGGACTGTAGATCACACTGTAGGCTTTGGGCATCCTTTTGTGCAAATTGCTTTTCTGCTGACGGACGGATGCTTACAACTCTTCATCATCGCTCAGCTGACCAACAGCCCAAGAAATTACCTTAATTGTTAATAGATAAAATGCCAAAAAAAAAAAAAAAAAAAAGATTAGAAAATTAAATTGCATACTAATAATACAGTCATAATGACACTATGATATATGTCAATAGTTTTTTTAATCTATAATTCATAGAAACAAAGAATTATACTTATGCTTATATGTTAGACATTTTATCATCCTTTTATCATACATTTCCTATCACAAAGAGATGCTCCAGCAGTGACAAAAGACAAGGTTGCCAGATTGCACCATTATCATTTTTTATTTCAAAGAATTTTCACCTTCCAGTCAACATTTTAATTTCTTTCTTGTAATCGAGTTATTTCTACAACATTTTCCTGCACTATTTAACTAAACTCCTCGGGTATAATTTTATCCTAATCCACAGTATAAATTAGACGAATCTGGCAACCCGAGATACAGAAGCAGCAGCAGCGGTGGTTTATGTGCTGCTGCATGGAATCACACCGCATGATGATGGTGACAGGTTTGATGCACGGACACACAAGGATCAAACATCCCGTACTGCAATTCTAAAAATAAAAATGTTAAAAATATCACACAATTATTCCAGAGTCTGTGTCTCTCACCAGCTTCATGGCGGCGGCCATGTCATCGTAGCGCTCCGCCTGTTCGGCCAGCCGAGCCCTCTGGATGAGCTGCTCTCTGTCTGCCATCTTTCAGCGCTTGTCCTTTTTTATATATTATATATTATATATATATAAATCTGGTCAACACAAGTTTGTCTTTTTATTCCTACTCTTGTTACTCAGCCTTTCTCTCTCTCAGCTGCAGCGTCCTGCTGTCAATCCTGCTCACACAAGGGCTGGGAAAGGGGGCGGGGTCTGAGCTCGGTCTATTTCAAGGGTGACGTCATGCTCTAAAAATAGCCAGGACGGAGGATCAGGATTGCGCATGCGCAGTGGTGCTGCCGTTGCAGCGTTCAGGCGGATGTGCTGTAGTAGTAAATTGATGCTGTTCTGAATGCAGTGTGTGGGTTTCTGTCTTTCTTTCTTTCATTTCCCTTCACATCACTGCACTGTATGAACAGTAAACTGGCTGTGTACATTTCTGACTATGTTATGTTACCTTCCAAACAGAGTTTTTTCCCCCTACACTGATAGTATTCCTACAATAGAGAAATGCATATATTTCACCAATTTACATGCACAATACAGAATATGTTAATATAATCATGATGCATGGGACACATGATGCTGAATCCGGATAAGAGCATCCACCAAATGCTACCAGGTGGTATCGAAACGTCAACTGATGGCAGCACGAGGCTGCACACACAGTCACAGGGGGCACCATCCTCCATAAGTCAGTGTGCCAAAAGACATCATCGGGAAGATCTTCGAGTTCAACCCCTGGAAATGTTGAAACCAGTCGGAAACTTTGGAGAACCAACAACATTGCTGCCGGTGTGTCATACGAACAGTCCAGGCAATCCTCATGTGTGATTTTAACATGACGTGTTGCTGAACATGAAGTTTTCCCCCAGGCTGCTGACCCAGGAGCAGAAGCAACATTGCGTCAATGTCTGGTAATGATCCACAGCACCCTGACTGAGTTCTTGGCATTCATTACGAAACTTGGGTGTATGGGTACGACCATGAGACAATGTATGTCTTCACAGTGGAAGAGCCCATCATCTCCATAACTGAAAAAAGCGAGGCAGGTCCGCAGCTCAACCTCAACATTCATGGCATTGTGCATCAAGAAGGGGCCAGGCCATCAATAGGGAATTCTACCGACAAGTTTGAAGGCGTCTGAGGAAGGACGTGCGGCATAAGTGACCGGATCTATGGCACGCAAATCTCAAAATCTTTTGATACCCCCTCGCATAAATCTAAATGTAAAGTTTGTGCTCCCGAGTGGCGCAGTGGTAAAGTACTCGCCCGATCATCTTGAGATCGTGAATTCGATTCTCGGATGATATAACTTCTCGTAGCCGGAGGTCTAGAGAGAGCTGATTGGCCGAGCTCTCTCAGAGGGGAGGGATGAGAGGTACTTAGTGCTCTCACATTAATCACGGCTCTACAGCCAATCAGGGGCTCATGCAAGCGGAAGGAGCGGTTAGTGCTGTCCTCCGAGTGTGTTACGCCGCCCCTAACCGTGCGTGAGCAAGCAGTTTGGAACGATGCGGTCGGCTGGCGTCACGTGGTTCGGAGGAAACACATGATAGCCTTCGGCCCTCCCGACTGAGTGGTAGTAGTAACCTTAATGTAGGCCCGCCCTAGTGACGGGGAGGAATTGGACACAAACAAATTAGGGAGAAAATGTGGGAAAATCCCTCCCACAAAAACGAGAGTTTGTGACCATCACATGCATATGTTCAAAGTTTGGACATCGCTGTATGAACGTAGGACTACAATTTCCATTTGTCTGAACCAAGAGGCCCAGACCTGTTCCAGCACGACATTGTACACAAAGCAAGATCCATGATGATGTTTTGTGGTAAGGTTGATTAAATTGGAAGACCTCGAATGTACTGCACAGATCCCTGAACACCTTTGGGGTGAACTGGAGTCTTCTCCACATCCCAGTATCGCTGCCTGACCTCATTGACCCATGTTCAATGTTATGTTAATACAATGGAAATGATGGACATTTTGCCATATGGTGGACCTTATGTCCACTTTGCTGAGCTTGAATTCATTCTTCAGTAAGCGCATTATTCTAGCCAGGAGTCTATTCCAAGACAAGAGATTTCATCCCATATGGGAGGCCAGTAGTTCAACTCCACACACACATTCAGACCTAGGAGCAAATCGCAATGTCCTAACCACCTTGTGTAAAGAGGAAATGCGGAAATATTAAGTGGGCGGTGTACATTTTTAACATGGTGATGTCATGAGTGGATCCAGAACGTTTATAAATCTATGTTGTGATAAAGAATCAAAAATCTCCACATAAGAGCAGAGCTTTGGGGAGAAACTGATGTAACTGATTAACACACACATTGTTCTTTTTTTTTTTTTTTTTTGGAAAATGCAGTAAAAATAAACCACAGTCCACATAAACAGCAGCTCCCCATATTTGAGAGATTTCTCTTTTTTTTGTCTCAAAAGGTTCCTTTGGTTAGCACTGTCGCCTCTTGCCTCCAGAGTCTAAGTTCGATTCCCACCTCAGATAGTTTACATGTTCTCCTCGTGCCTGGTGGAAAAGAGATCCTGGGAACCATGTAGCATGTTCTTGCTTCTATTGTATTTTTGTCTCTGATCAAAAAATGCGCGAACTCCTCCTATATGAGTAAATAAAATATACAGAGACTATTGAAGATTTTTTTACGAAAACAGCATTATGTTAAAATAACTACATTTCATGCTTTCTACATCACTCTGCATCTGTGCTTCTCCTTCCTGAGGCAATGCAGCTACTTGTGCGGACAAGGAAAACTCCAAACATATTGACTTAGTCATTTATTTCGCCTCTTGCGTCATCTGTTACATTAAAGCACCGATCAGGGCTTTTTATAAATACAGTGCGACAACACAAGTCCGTTTTCAAACCCACTGGAGTGTGTGTCTCTCAGGGGGCGCTGGAGTTCATTTTCTCCACACAGTTCTCCCAGAAGCTCACAAGCCGGTTGGCCTTGTTGGAGCAGAAGTCTGTGAAGTCTCGGAGGAGACGCTCGGCGAGCTTTTCGTCCCCCAGGACGCCGGTGCGCCACGCTTTGGTCAGCATGGTGTTGTAGGCCCAGTTGTAACCGACGCGCTCTTCGGGGCCAAACAGACCCTGACTGGCTGAGGAGGCGGAGTTGCGGCGGCGCCTCTGCTGACCGCCCTGGTACTTCCTCTTCGAGTAGGGCAGCTGCATGAACACGGTGCCTGAACAAACAGGAAGAGATTATTTAACAAATGTGACATACAGTATCAGAGACCAGGCAGAAAAGTGACTTGGAAGAACTTGGTACTGTATATACTGTTTATTTATTTAATTATTTATTACATTTATTAGCTAAATCACTGGAAGGATTAAAGCATCAAAGTGCTGTTCAGTCAGACATGTTGTTAGACCAGAAATTCAGCTAACATAATGTTCACAATGTCCACTAAGAGACCCAAAACATCCCCGGATTCAAAGATATACTTTAGCATTTTGCGATTTGAAAGCACAAGCTTTGGGTTTTCGCTACAACTTTCCATCTTCAGTGTGATTGATGTCATGACTGTTTTACTAAACATTTAAAATCACTTAATTATTAATCTTGAAGATCCAGAAAACATGTATAAACTCAACACAATGCTTTTGCTACAACAATACTTAATAAAAACCTGGATTAGGGCACAAGTATATGAAGCGAGACATGATGTAATTTGGTATAAGTTGCAGAGGCGACAGTGTGACATGACGACACACTGGACACGGTATTCATTTTACTACGTAAATTTCTTTCAGTAATTTCTGACGTGAACAAGTAACACTAAGAATTTGCACACCATGAACAACGAGACATCGTCCAGGAGCCAGACTGCTGAACAGACAGTTTTACTCTTAGCGATAAATCAGCACGCTTTACATCAAACCACAACTGATCATGTGGGCCAGTTATAAAAGAATGAACTGAATACATTTTCCCCAGATTTTCTCCCTAATTTAGTCGCATCCAATTCCTCCCCGTCACTAGGGGGCGCCCACATTAAGGCCACTCAGTCGGGAGAGCTGAAGACTATCATGCGTTTCCTCCGAACCACGTGACTCCAGCCGGCCGCATCTTTCCGACCTGCTCGCTCACGCACCCTTGGAGGCGGCGTAACACACTCGGAGGACAGCGCTATCCGCTCTTTCCGCTTGCGTGAGCTCACAGACGCCCCTGATTGGCTGTAGAGCCGTGATTAATGTGAGAGCACTAAGTACCTCTCATCCCTCCCCTCTGAGAGAGCTCGGCCAATCAGCTCTCTCTAGACCTCCGACTGCGAGAGGTTACAGCATCACCCGGGAATCGAACTCGCGATCTCCGTATGATAGGGCGAGTGCTTTAAATTTAATGAATTTATAAACTGATTCGGGGTTACCATCAGGTCGAGTTCACACAGTGCCTCCCCGGCCTTTAACACTTTGAGCTTTTAAACGTGGACATCTTTATATTTTACCTGTGACGTGGATGTACTGCGGCTTGTTCTCCGCAGGGAAGCTGAAAGCCGAGGCTGAAAATTTATCCTGAACGAAGCCGAACCTGACAGACGGAGAAAGTCGTTTCAGTGCTAAACAAACAGAAACCACATCGGCACTTTAAACGGGTCTGTTCCAGGTTACCTGTAAAGGATGGCTTCCTGGAAGAGCTGCATCCGGTCCCAGTACGTCTCTGGTTCGAACCCTGACGGAGACACAGTGATATCAGGATCATTAAGGCCAAAACACGTCACGGTTGAGGGCCAAAGATGCGCACGACACTTTAATGAAAGCGTAGACAGAAAGCAAACGAGAGCGTAATTCATGAGCCTCCAAACTCTTTTTACATCTCACATTAAAAGTGTGTAATGATTTCGACCTTGCACACTGGTGGCTATAACGCAAGTCCGATCAAAGCTCCAGTGTAAACCTCTCACCGTCGAACAGGTTGTCGTTGGCGTCTTTGAGCAGACTCTGGATGTTCAGGGGGATGAAGAGCTGAGCACGCAGCGGGTCTCCATACAGGTTCGAGGGCAAAGCGAACGGCACCTCCAGCACCGGTACCAAGAGGAAACCGCACGACGCCGCCTTCCTGTGCCAGCCTTGCACCTGACAGGACAACGTCACGCACATTTTATACACGGACACGCACGCAGCTCGGTTTTAGAAAGGAGAAGAATCCGATCACTGACCATCTCGAAGAGCACCGCCGCCGTCACGGCCATCCAGTGCAGCTTGATCTCGAAGGCCGTGTTGGGCGAGAAAGTGCCGTGGTAGTAGCAGCTACACCACTCATTACGATCGCTGCGGTTGTTCACGTCCACGTCCAGAGTGACCGTCTTCTGCTCCGGTACTGTAGTAGCTGAGAGGGAGAGAGAGAGAACCAAGAAAAAAAAGAGATATATGGTCATAGAGAGATGGAAAAAGACAAAAAAGAAATGAGTGACGGTCAAAGGGAGACGGAAGAAGAGATGATGGAACGAATGAAAGAGAAAGAGAGAGAGATGGATATAAAGTGTGGCCACGAGAAAAAAAAAAGTTCAAAGGCAGAAGGAGAAATAGGGGAACAAAGTGGGAGGATGGAGAAAAAGAAGGAGTGTGTGTGGGTGAGACATTATATGATGGATGACAAAAACATGAAACACCACCTGGTAATGAGGTAGCTATCTAGCTAATTAGCTTAACGAGCTGACTTGAAAGGAGTTTTAAGTGGGCGGGGCCGTGTATGAGGTAATATGCACCTAGCAGGGCGGCGGCTTGGCTGCGTCCCCCGAAGCTGCGGCTGAACGAGCTGTGCCGACTGGCGTACGAGGCGGGTCGGCTGGGCAGCCACGGCAGCAGGAAGGCCGGCAGGTCACACGGCCGACGCTCCTCCAGCGCCAGCGCCACCTCGAACCACTTCCTCTGGAAGTCGTCGAGCGCCGCCGTAGAGAGAGCACCGCTACACAGAGCTGAGGGGCGGGAACGGGCGTCAGTAACGTGGGAAAAAAAATAAAAATAAAATAAATAAAATTATAAACCAGTAGAAAGATTTTTGGCACGTGACCCTGACGTGACGCTCACCTTTCTCAGCGTCCTTGTCCACAATTCTGTAGAAGCAGAAGCCGTAGACGAACGTGCGCACGGCCTCGCCGGACGCGTGTGCGATCAGGCCTTCGTCGAGCATTTTCTAAGGAGAGAGAGAGAGAGAGTAGTACACCGCTTTCGTACGTAGTCTCTGGTGATCGGTTTCATTAAATCCTAATCAGACCTGCGAGTTCTTACTGCGTACCTGCATGATCTCTACAGCGATGCCCTGCGTGGCCGCGTTCTCCACCGTGTCCATCAGCCAGTGCACCACCTCCGCGCTGATGAAGCAGTTAGGGGGCAATCCCTTCTGCTCAGGCAGCAGCTGCACCCCTGTACTGCATACACACGTCGCGTACGTCATTAATGCAACATGATCAACAATATTAATAGAAAGACCACCTAGTGGTGTGAGTGCGCTTACTTCGGTTGTTTGATGGCCTCCAGTATCTCCAGCATGGTGGAGGAGGACGACAGGATGCCCTGCTGAGCCCTAAGTGGAGAAGAACATCATCAGAACATCATCAGCATGAACACTTTTCGTTACGGTTAAACAGTCGAAAAATGATTAAAAGTCCTTTATTAGCAAAAGTAGGTGTGTAAAGTAAACAAATCCTGTACTTGAGTAAAGGTAGAGATTCCCTCGGGTAAATATTACTCAAGTAAAAGTACCAAGTATCAAAAATACAGGGCTTGGATTGCAAGTGTGTCTCAAAGGAAAGACAAGTCATGTAATTATTAATTATATTTTATACTGCACACCTCCGCTATTAAGTAACGCAACATGGTGAAGTAAAAGTAGAGATATTCGCTGTACTTGATTGGAGTAAAAGTAAAAAGTATCCTCTAATAAATCTACTCAAGTAGAAATAGGTGAAATATTTATCATTAAAGTACAGTAATGAAATAAGTGTACTCGGTTACCCTTGGGTCTTAAAGACCAAATAAATCTTTTAAACCACGTATATATTTTCAATGTCTGGATTTACCCCGGTTCAGGCCCTGAAGCACCAGTCTCTGAAGCTCCGCCCACCACCATCTTGTCATTCGGGAGGTTCCCTGATCTCTCTGCTGACCCAGAATCAGCAGGATTGGCTGCAGGAGGCTCAGTGGGCATCTTCAGGACGTTAACACAGAGTTAATTACGTTTTAATAAACGGTAGTTATATCTACATCAAACATCCATCGTTACATCTACTGACATGCAAAGAATCTGAATCTACAGGTTTTTAATATGAAAAAAATAAAATAAAATGAATAAGGACATGCAGGTTAGGGCTGGATGATGCGACCATATCATGAGGACTTTAATCTCTATACACCTTCTTCAATAGAGATATTGCAGGTATCACGATATCTCTTTGGAGAATGAATTCAGAATTAGTACAAGCGATTTAGTTTTGAAAGCCTTTTATAAAACACGATCATATCACTACACTGAAGCTGCTCTACGGGCTGATGGTCAGGTTAAACCCGTACTCACCCACTTTATGTTGTTGTTTTGTTTGTTTGTTTTTTTCATTTGAAAGCCGTTCAGAGAGACACACACACACACACACACGAGCATGAAAGACAAACACGGACATGCTTAATTCGTGCAAGGAGGAAACGAGAGCCCGAGGACATTACTGACCTGAGAGTGAGACAGGTAGGACGAGCGAGGACTACGAATAAAATCCAAAATGAACGCAGCGTCCTGTCAGCATACAGGAGAAGGAAAAGACAAAGAGAGACAGAAGAACCCAGGAAGGTGAAGGTGAACGCTCGGCAGGAAACCCTGCAGGACATCAGCACCGAACACTTTCAATTCCGCATCCATACGTTCAATAAAAGGGTTTACGTCACCATTTAATAATGCAAAAATAAATTGTTAATGATGTTATTAATGAATCCTGTTATAAATCCTTATTTTTTTGAATCTACATTGAAGTGAACTATTCATATCATGATATAATGCATTCATAAGGCATTGCATATGTAATTATTTATGAAAATGCATTACACTTTATGTATTATAAATTCAATGAGAGGCGTTCAAGTCAAACCGGGACTTTTGCTTGCACTTATCCCAGTGCTTCACTAGTGCTTGAATAACATTGAGGTAGAAAGTTCTCTCAGTACACAAAAGCCTGCTTCACATCTAAATCACCGGCCTCCCAGGAACTCCTTTAATGCTCCTTTCCTTTAATGGTAAAATCAGCCTGGTTTGATCATCAAAGGCGTTCTGTTTTTTTTTTATTTTTTTTTATTAGTATTAGTATTAGTTAATCAACAGCTCACCAGTCAACAGCGCTATAGGACAAAAGTCACCAGATTAGTTCATTAAGCTTTATGGGTCTGTGCTGGGTTTCGGTTCCGCCTGCTCTCGTACTCCTGGTTTAGTTAATAAGCAGAACGTAAAACTGTTCTGATTTCCTGCTGTTTAAAGATTTAAAGGTTAAAAAAATAAATAAAAATCAAGGGAGAGAAAAAGCAAAAATCACCAAACCACCACACAGGCGCACACACACACACACACACACACACACACACACACACACACACACACACACACTGAATCATCAACATGTGACATGATTTAGGACAAAAAGGCTTAAGAAATGTGAAGAGATCTTAAAAAAAAAAAAAACATAGCATTAATAAGAGGGAACGAGACACCGCTGTGGGGGAGGTGAGGTGAGGTGGGGTACAGGGAGGAGTTAATAAAAATGAAAAATAAAATAAATTAATTATTAATTAAAAGTTTAAGTGCTCGGAGTTGTTTTTTATATAAACATACTGTAAAAGTGACCTATTATGGAAAAAAAGCTTTTTTCAAATAGTTTTAAGCACTCTAAAGTGAGTCACAGAGTCCCCTGTGTGTGTGTGTGTGTGTGTGTACATGTAAAACTAAAAAGTTAGATTAGTTAGAACCCCCCACGCCCCCATTGTGACCTCATAAGAACACACCCTCCCCCTCCGTCTTGCTACTCTACTGTTCAGTTATGATGTCATTTGTGTAGGGGCGTGGCTCAGCAGTAGCTCATTTACATAGACAGTGGAGAAAGAGTGAAATAAATCTTTGATCTGAGCGCTGACTAAGCTGGAGCATTAACACACATTTGTTAACTTGTTAAAGAAACAGTAAAGCATATGTAAGGCTGCTTAAAAGAAAAAAAGAAAAAGCAGGGGTCTCAGGAGTCACTTCCAGAAATCCGGACAGAAGACCGAAAGGAATAGAGCGCAGACGAACATGTGTGTGTGTGTGTGTGTGTGTGTGTGTGTGTGTGTGTGTGTGTGTGTGTGTTTTTCACTCCAACGTGATCCTTAGGGTCAGGTTGGAGTGAAACACACACACACGTACACGGCTCTCTTCACATTTAAAACAGTCTGTCACCTTTCTAGGGCTGTCAACGTAGGGAGTTGCCATGGCAACACCAGCAGCAGCATCATTGAGTGAGGTGTTGGTTTTAACCACCGCATGCTGAGAAGCAGCCTGCTGCTCCTCCAGAGTCCTGCAGAGGGAAATAAAGTGTGTGAGCATGTGTGTGTGTGTGTTTCACTCCAACATGACCCTAAAGATGCGTTTTTAATTATGGGAATTAATTCATGTTGCGTTAAAGGTGCAGTGAGCGAGACTCAGTTTCCATCTGACTTCAGACTTGATGCTATCACCATGGCAACATGCGGAGTAGGACTTACTTGTGAGTCTGATCCAGTTCGAGCAGTGTAGTGAGAGCCGACGCGCCTTTCTTTCCCAGTGGGGGCGCTAGAGGCTCCGGGGTGTAAGAGGAGATCGGAGACGTCACCTGGAACCCCTTGATGGCCGCACCTTTCTGTCAAGGGCAAAAAAAAAAAAAAACCTTCTACTTTACACCCTCTGTGTCTGTGAAGGAGGCGTGGCCTCAACATCCCCACCCGCCTCCTCGTCCACTCACCCGGATGATCCGATCCGATCGATGTCGCCTCCGGATTCTGTTCAGCCCCTCCAGGAAGCGTATGAAGCCGTCGAGCAGAGCCCCGTCTCCGGTCCCCGCCGCCGCCGCCCCCGGGCCCTCACCGTACACGTCCCAGTGGCCCTCGCCGTCAGCGACACGCCTGGCCCCGCCCGCCGGGAGCAACAGGAAGCGGGTGCGCCAGAACTTCAGCGAGTCGATGAGGCTGTGGAGAAGAGCGAGTGGTGAACGTCAGGACCGGGTGTGTCGTAGGACAGAGGAGGAGAAAGGAACCCGGGAGGCTCTGGGACACGACCCACCTGAAGTCCTCCGAGCCGGCTGAGCAGATGTACTGGTCCAGGTAGTTCCACTTGTACTCCTCCAGTCTCTCGTGACTGAACTCCACCCAGCAGGGGACAAAATGGCCATCGGCATGAGGGGGGCAGAGACTGTAGCTGTACTGGATCTGAGTCGACTCATACGGATACCTACAGGCCACACACACACACACACAGTATGCATTTAAAGTGTGTG
>JAQQZT010000009.1:23719098-23736952 GCA_030068275.1 Clarias platycephalus | reverse complement strand
GAAAATAAATCACTAAACAAAAACAAAGAAATTTGCAAGTGACCCCAAACTTTTGAACGGTAGTGTGTATATATATAATCATTTTTATTTAGTTCACACTAAAAGGAAGTGTATCTAATTCAGATTTTAAACTATGGTGCAACACTCAGCAATACAGGAGCAACGAACTCAGGAGTTTACGGAGAGAAAAATGTTGAGAGACAAAAGCAGGAGCAAAGAAATGCAGGGAAAAAAAGAGGAAGAGAAAAAAACGGAAAAAGAATGAGAGAGAGAAAGATTTTTGTTGTTTATTATTTTTGGTTGTTGTTTACTAATTTTGATTGTTGTTATTGTTTACTATACCTATTATAATGCAGATAGACGTTACTTAATTACTTTATAAAGTAATTAACCATCTATAACTGCTTTTGCACTGATGAACTGAACTGAGAGAGAGAGAGAGAGAGAGATTGAAAGTGAGAGGGGCTTAAAAGAGTGATGAAAAAAGAAGTAAAAAACAAAAAAAACAAAAAGAGAAGGCAGAAAAAAAGGCAAGACAGAGAAAGGCAGAGGAGAGAGAGAGAGAGAGAGAGAGGAGATGGAAAACTATATGGAGAAAAGGAGAGAAAGAGCAAGAGAGGACAATCAAAACTGAGAAAAACAAAGGTATAGACAGAGACAGATGAGAAGAGACAAAAAGAGAATCCAGTCAGTAAGAGAGAGAAAGAGGGAGACAGAAAGATGCAGGTGAAGCAAGAGAAGTAGACAGAAGGAGAGAGCGAGTGACTAAAGAGTTCTGAAGAAAAGAGAAACGTAGAGAGAACGAGAGAGAGGGGGACTGTGGGAGAGTGAGAGAGAGAGAGAGAGAGAGAAAAAGAGAAACGCAGAAGATACTGAGGGACAGAGAGACTGTAGGATTGAGAGAGAGAGAGAGAGAGAGGGAGAGAGAGGGAGGGGTGGGGTTAAAGAGTGCTGGAAAAAGAAAAGAAAGAAGAGTTTGGAAGAAAAACAGGACAACATGGAAAAGAAGAGAGAGAGAGAGAGAGAGAGAGAGAGAGAGATGAGTGTAAACCTGATGATTACTAGCGTGACGTGTGGATCTGTGTACTCTGCCCCCTGCTGGTGTGCACTGTATTTACCCCGGGAGTAAAGAGGGCTGCTGCTGAGGGGCGGAGCCACAGTGGGCGGAGCTTTTCTGGTGTTGGTCTGGACGATGATCTGGTAGCCCTGCATCAGCCTCTGGCAGATAAACTCCTCAAACACACGAGGCGCGCTCATCACAGGGGCCTCGTCCTCACGCCTGATGTGCAACCACACACACACACACACACACACACACACACACACACAATTACTTAAAGTGCTTGCTTCGTTAACTAATTATGTGAAAAATAATAAACTTTTAAGGGAATATAATCAGCAGGGTTAAAGTCAGGAACGCCAGCAGGACCAACAGGTGTGAAGGTGACCGAGGAGGTGTCTGTGTGTGTGTGTGTGTGTGTGTGTGTGTGTGTGTGTGTGTGTACCGCTCCAGGTCAGTGTGTGGCAGCAGGTCATAGCAGCCCTCGGTGTAGTCGTTCTGCAGAGACTGACGCTCGGGGAAATAGTCGGTGGTGAGAGGGAGACACGCCGGCGTGGTCAGAGACTTCCAGTCCACACCGACGGTACAGCAGAACGAAGGCACTGTGGGCGGGGCAGAGAGCTGCAGGGCTTCAGGGGGCACGCGCACACACACACACAAACCAGAGTACACACATACAGTGCCCCAGGGTAGAAACACACACACACACACACACACACATACATACAAAGCCCCAAGTGGGGCAAGTATTTAAAAAAAAAAAAAAAAAAAAAAGGGAAAAAAAGCACACGCATACAAAGAGTCCAACAGGAAGACAGAGGGGGGAAAAGACAAGAGAAAGGGAAAGATGGAGGGAAGAACAGATTCATCAAGACACACAAGAACATAAAGAAAGAGAGAGAGAGAGAGAGGGAGGGAGGGAAGAGAAAGAGGAGACAGTGGGTTACTCTGGTGCTCTTCATTGTGTCTGATGCTGCTGGTGCAGTTTATAGCGTGTTCAATTAATCACATGCACTGTGGGGTTAGAGGGAAACTCGGTCAGTTTTACACACCCACACACACCCACACACACCCACACACACCCACACACACCCACACACACCCACACACACCCACACACACCCACACCGAAATTAATTGTGACTGAATTTTCCAGAGTGTACAGTACATTGGTCTAAACCAGGCAAAAGTTTTCGCCCCCATCATGAACTTTATGATGGTCGTAGGAATATTGTTATTATTATTATTTTTTTAGATTTCTTTGGACTGCTCTTTTTCTGGGGAAGAATGATTTGTAAAACGTATGTAATACAAAGATAATTCATTGCCGAGGTTTTAATTTGCTTCCTGAAATAGATTAATTAGCGGCGCTGAAAGTTCCATAATGCCTCCTAAGCCCAAATCTTCTTAACTTCCTGTTAGTGATAATGATGATGGTGATGGTCTCCAACATTAAAAGGGATTGTTTTGACAGTTTGAACCTCAAAAGTTAAGCCCAAGGAGCTGAGAGGAAGAGGACGGTGGATTTACAGAAGTCAGGAACATCACAGGAACCATCAAACCACTGGAGCATTGAACAGTTAGATGGAATAATGGACATGGAGAGCTGCCTCAGAATTCTTCAGCAGAACCTCAAATCATCAGCTAGATGGTTGAAGCTTTCTGAACGTTTCTACAGGACAATGACTCCAAAACGGTCATAAACGTTGGTTGTGTAATGGATAAAGCAGGATAACTTCAAGTTTTTAGAGCCGCGACCCAAACTATCTGAAACTGAAACTGTACACAACTATTTCAGGACAGAAGAGGGGGGTCAAATATCCAAATGTCAGAAGGTCCAGTGATGGTTACTAAGCATACTGTATGCTAAAGGTGGAATTTGCTAAGGGACCTTCATCCAAATATTAGGTGTGTTTTATGTCTATTTCTGACTGTGCCGATTACGGAAAACTCAAAATGAAGAATGGACCAAATTATTGGGCTTTTCCGTGATTAAAGGTGGATGTTTTACAATCCCAGTATCCCAGAAAAAGACCAGCTCATAGAAACCATCGTACGCCCAATATTGCCATGTTCAGGACGAGTGTGTGTATAACTTCTGACTGCAACTCAACTTGTGTTGCTTTGCTTTAACATTTTCTGAAAGGTAAAGGGGAAAGAATTCTGTTCTTCATGAAAATAAACCTGCTGATTTCGAACATGCAGCATATGAATGATTTTGGAGTAAAACACGTACTGTACTGTAAAACACGTTCCCATGATGGTCAAACTGGGATTAAAAGATTGACCTGGTACAGTCTGGAAAATATGATAAATTACCACACACACACAAGCACACACACACACCTGCAACTGGATAAGGAAGGTCAACACTGTGCATGCAGCACATGCATATAGTGAATCACTCTGTAAGCGCAGTGTGGTGATTAACTCCTGATTAACGATGAAAAAAGCCGCCCAAGAAGTTAAAATTCCCAAAAAGAGAACCAGATTCCAAAAGAAGGATGAAGCAGGAAACTGGAGGCAGTGGAAGCAGACCGAGGGTGTGTCCCGAATGTTGTAATTCCCGCCTTAATTTGTTTTTCGTTCCAACAGACGACTTCGCTACAGATGCAGTCGTGCGAATGTTTAACGCGCCAGGCTTTCTCGTAGCCGGGAATTTCCCATAATGCACCCGACGACCCAACATTTAGGACACAGCCATGATCCGAGAGTGGGTTATACTGACTACTCATCACACTTTCACCACCCAAAAAAAAAAAAAAAAAAAAACAGCACCCAAAGGGTCCCAAAGATCCCTGGAGAACCTTACAACCATCTAGAACCTTCTGGACAGAAACAGAGCAAAACCCTCAGAATCAGACATGGCTTCTTCATCAGAGATGGAATCAGACTCGGCAGATCACACGAGCACCGTTTACATTCACCCGATCTCTTGACAAACCCAAGAAAACAAAAGTTTTACATGAGTGAATTTTGTTTGGCTAAAAAGTAAAAAAAAAGATGCCTCGTTATGCGATGTAACCATAGCAACAAATCACCCAAAGGCGGCCCATTGATCTGCAAGTTATAAAGCCTCCCTTTGTCTCATCGCGTCCATGTGACATTGGAGTGCAAAAGTTTCTATTCCCCTCAGGACCAAATGTGCAGGAGAAATACATTTGATTTAACAGTGTGTGAGTGTCTTAAGACAACAATAATAATAATAATAATAATAATAATAATAATAACAATAGTAATAATAATAATAATAATGAGAATCTCAGTTCAATAATAATAAACAGGATCCTGTGAATATTATAGAACAGCATGAATAAAAAATAGATCAGAATTTCAGCTTTCATTTTTCTGATATTAACTTCTGGATGTGTTTTTAAAAATAAATAAATAACATGTACATGGAATACATTCACTGTCCACTTTAATAGGAACACCTGCTAATTTAAACAGCTAGCTATTAGCCATCTGCACGCACGATTTGTCTTCAAATTCGAATCCTGCCAGTTAGAGACTCCAGCCTAATTGTTTATATGAAAGTTGACCGTCTTTATAATTTTCTGTATATGTAACACGCGAAGGATTTTTTTCTTGTTAAACTTTGCGGTTAAGTTAGTCTCTACACTCCATATTGTCCATAAATCCCGCCTTCTGTGTGATGACTGATTACAAGTAATCAATTACATCTTTGATGGGTTAGTTGCTTTACTACCAGTGTTGGGGAACGTTACTATTTAAAGTAACTAATTACATTACAAAATTACTGTCTTTAAAAAGTAATCAGTTACATTACAGCGTTACTTTCTGATAAAAGTAACTAGTTAGAGTACTTTTCCACTGCAGAAAATGAAAACTCCTCATTATCCTGACTATCACGTGTTTCCTCCGAACCACGTGACGCCAGCCAACCGCATCTTTTCACGCACCGTTGGGGTGCGGCGTAACACACTCGTAGGACACCGCTATCCGCTCACAGACGCCCCTGATTGACTGGGAGCACTAAGTACCTCTCATCCCTCTCTTCTGAGAGAGCTCGGCCAATCAGCTCCCTCTAGACCTCCGGCTGTGAGAGGTTACAGCATCACCCGGGAATCGAACCAGCGATCTCAGGATGATAGGCCGAGCACTTTACCACTGCGCCACTCGGAGGCTGGGCCAGACTGTTCGAACTGAAGGGGTCACACGATGCATTTTTATTCCAATAGGCCTATTATTCTAGATATTAGTGGAGTATACATAAAATACATAAAATCATACTGATACAGATCAAGAGCTTCAGTCAACTTTCACATCAAACATCAGGGTGTGGAAAAAGTTTGATTTGTGTCATGGTTGTGTGTGTGTGTGTGTGTGTGTGTGTGTGTGTGTGTGTGTGTGTGTGTGTGTGTGTGTGAAAATTCCAGAAGATTATCGGTTTCTAAAATACTCAAACCGGCCCATGGAGGACCAACAACTACGCAACAGTCAGAGAGTCACAGATATCAAACTTTTTGCACAGTTCTGATATTTAATGTAGACGTCAACTGAAGTTCTGCAGTCACATGATTAGCTGATTAGATAAGTGTATAAACGATCAGGGCTACAGGTGTTCCTGTTAAAGTGAACCCACGGGGGTGCAAAGTTTTGCACCGAGCTGTTTTAAGCTTAATATGAATGCAGATGTGTTCCCATATCAGAAATAACACATTCCACTTAGCATAGTGCTCATCTTTACCTCAACTTTGACTGACATTTAAAATTTACAATCTCATTCAATATGTTATTTAAAATTTAAAAAAAAAAAAACACATTATGTCTAATTTAAAAGTTACCACATGGATGTAAATTTACAACATGCATGTCGAACTGCATTAAACATGTGAATATCGATCACAACTTCACGAACTCATGCAGGATGGACACTGGTGAGGTATAAGAGTAACGGACGGGTGTTTTGGTGTCAGACTCACTTGGCTCCGAAGCGCCGGAGCCCTCGTCGAAAGAGCCGCGGTTGACGGGTGTACCTGAAACATTTACAAATATGAAGACGGGTCATGAAGGTGTAGTGTAGCTGACGGATGCGGGTGAAGTGTAAATGTGTGAGGTGTGTGTGTGTGTAGCGTACCGGTGCTGTTACTGCTGGCTGGACTACCAGAAAAATCATCTGTTCCTGCACTGATGTACAGCCCACTCTCTGTATTCTGAGGGAGTCCGGTTCGCCTAAGCGAACACACACACATTTACACACAGACACACACACACATGAACACACCAGTTCCGGGAGTGAAAATAAATAAATAATTTTTCCTGATTCTCATTAACAAGTGGTTCTCTTATGGGCTGTTTAGTTCTCATCACATTTTAATTGCATCACTCATCATGTTATTTTGTTGTGTACAGTGGGCGTGTCTAACCTGCCCATTGCCTCGTGATAGGCCAGTTCCAGCAGCTCAGCGGAGGTGTGGGTGGGGTCACTCTGCTCACTGCCCTGCAGTTCAGCCATGTTCTGCCTCGTCTGATGGTGGATCTGGATGGCTTCTCCGGAGGGACCTGAAACACAGGAAACACCACCGAACCGGAGGACGGTACCATCATTTTTTCATGAACGTGCATCACTCGAACTGAGTACACGATCCGGAGAGTGTTCCAGTACCGGGACTTCCATATAACGTCTTAAAGAGCTTTTATCACGTGGACATGTTACATTCCCACAGCTGTGACATTAACGTCTGGGATTTATTCCTTACCGGAGGAGCTCCTGGTGTGTGAGAGTGTGAGTGTTGTTTTGTTTGTGTTACACCCACCCACGGGGAAGGTGTGCATCCAACGGCGACGGTTGGAGGTGAGCTTCATGGGCATGCGTGAAGGAGCGAAGGGGTTGATGAGGGCTCTCTGGGGCGTGTACCCGCCCGGGCGGACGTGTAGCGTCGACTCCGCACTGCCCACTGTGAAGCGGCCCGGCGCGCTCGAGTCCCGCTGAGACTCCACAAGCTTCTCCAGGAGCTCTGACACACAAACACACACACACAATGAAAGAAAATCTGATCCAAATCCAAACCAGTTCAACCCTCAATGCATCTACACATCAATCAATTTGACTATTCTATATTTCCTTCGCATCCAAATACAGTAAAACCTCGGATTCACCAGTTCACACACACACACACACACACACACACACACACACACTCTCTCGTCTTTAGTTTGTGTCAGTGCTTGAGTGTGTGTGTTATGTGTGTGCGCGCGCGCGTGTAATTTGACACCGTGCCAGTTCACTCTCTCTTTCTCTCTCTCGCCTTTAATGTGTTTGTGTGTGTGTGTGTGTGTGTGTGTGTGTGTGTGTGTGTGTGTGTGTGTGTGTGTGACGCAGAGGGGGGGGGCTTCACTCACACACAACCAGAACGGTGTCAAATTATGCGCGCACACACACATAACACGCTCAGCAGCGCAAGAGAGAGAAAAACACACACACAGCGCCTGTGCGCATAAATGAAAACACTTATCTGTCGGGATTTATTTTTACTTTTTTTTTAAGGTAAAATGCAGGTTAATTTGTTTTATTTTTACTTTATATTGTGTGTTAATTATTTTTATGTATTTCTTTTTTTTTGGGCTGGGGAACAAATAATTAGAATTTCCATTAATTCTTATGGGAAATTTTGCTTTGATTTACGAGTGTTTTGGAATACGAGCTCGCTACCGGAACGAATTATGCTCATAACCCGAGGTTCCACAGTATGTTAAACAGGTACTTGTTTATATTGTGTTGAACAAATCTTTCACAGAGTTGTGTGGATCGGCCGCAGTTTGCTCGCGGTTTGCTCGCCCGTACCTCTGGCACAGCTGGTGTAGCCGAGTGAGCTGCTGACTTCGTACTGAAGGGGCTGCCGAGGAATCAGAAGGATGTTTGAGATCTGGCCCAGACTGTCATCGGACGCGAGGCTACGCTGCTCATCGGCGCCTCCTACAGGACGGGAGGGGGGAGAGCAGCCCCCGTAGTGTCCACCACCCATCTCTGATGAGCACCAGCTCTTCCTAACGCTTGTGTCCTTCTCCCTATTAGAGCTAACATGGCACAACGATAATAATAATAATAAGAGCGTTTATTACTATACGATAATTGTTATAAACCATAATGACTGGATGCTTCATATGAAGCCTGTACTGAATTTGAGCGTTACCGGAGGTTGCTGCCCCTCTGTGCTCTCACGGGTCCTGGAAGTCTAAAGACCTGAGCATCATAAGCATCGTAGTCCACCTGGATGGGAAGACTGTTCTCCGAGTCCTTAGGAGAACCAAGTGCTTTAAAAATAAATAAATAAATAAATAAAAAACAATGGAGAATAAAATGACTTGTAAGATAAAGAAATTAGAGCAGAAGAAAATAAGCATTTTCACATAAAAAATAAACATACAGGTAGTCCCCGACTTACAGACGAGTTCCGTTCCGGGACCATGCTCGTAAGTCCGATTTGTTCTTAAGTCCGACAAAGTGACTTGTATGCCTTTGACACAAATATGCAATGTAAAGCACATCAATCCACTTGACTAAACCTACCCTCATGTGGCCAAAAAACCATAATCGCGCCTGAGGAAATGAAACCCACACGTGAAATAAACCAGTGTTGTCTCTGCACCTTTAAATCGTCTGGGGAATCTCGCCCATTTTGTCTCATAGCTGTTTTCCACTGTATTGGACTGTGAACTTGTTGAGAATTTTCCGAAATTAGGATTATTCACCATCAGGACAGCTTTACAGGACAGACATTTTCTATCATCATGTTGCCGGACTGATTCATTGAAACCGGTGTGGCGACTCATTTCTCCCGCACACACCCACACACGATATACCTTTAGACTTTAGACATTTTATACATTCACTTACACACTGAAAATATTGTATATAATTGTAAATATTGGTATCTGATGCACTGCAGCATTTATTTTTTGTGTCTATACATGTGAGCTACTTCTGTGATGAAACCGGAAGTAGAACCTCGCTCCGTTCCCAACTGCGGAAATTCGTAACTCAAATGTTCGTAAGTCGGGGACGACCTCTATTCCAAATAAACGGATGTTTGAACTTACAGTGCTCTTTGCAGTTCTTTAATTTCTCAGCATGGAGCTTCGGAAATGAAACAGAATTACAACAAAAATAAATGTTTACAGATATATAAAATAAATGAAATTGTGTGCATTTCTACCCTGGAATGGAATTAAAATAAATAAATAAATAAATCACAATTACTTTTTTTTAAATATCTGGTGATAATATTCACAATGTCCTTAAATATTAAAAACAATATTTTTAAAGCAGCTAAAAATTCCAGACATCCAGCATACTTTTAAGTTTTACTTCTCCGCTGAAGCACATGTTTTAAATTTAAACACTAAAAACATTACATAAGTATTATACAATATTTGAGTAAGAATATACTCTGCCTCCAATTATTAATTACAAAAACACATTCTGAACTGACTTGGTATGTAAGAAGCGCCCCCTAGTGCCAGGTAAAATGTTTAGTTGTTAAATATGGCATCACTTTCATAAACAGTCTTTCCCAAAACCTTATAAAAAAAAATACATCACCCTTGACCCGACTAGCCCCGTTTATCGAACCCCATTCATCAGATTTAAATGATGAGACGTGATCCCTCACCTTCTGACCAGCGAGTTTAATCCTGGGAGTGAATGAGCTGCACGAGCCTTGACTCTTAGACGTGTAGAAGCTGTGAAACGATAAATTTAATCATTACTATACAGTACAGGACGTTATATATAAAGAACAAGTTCACAGAGCAGGAGGTAAGGAAGATGTGGCTTTTTAAATTTGATCTCATCTTTTACCCCATGTAGATATCATCATTATTATTATTATTATTATTATTATTATTTAAAGTAATAGTAGTACATCTCCATCACAAGATCAATAAGAAGCTACCACAGACTCCTCTGCAAGCCTTGATGGTTCACGTGGGTTCTGGTCTTCCTCGTCTAAACTGCACTCTCACCTGTGATTGATCCAGTGAGGCAGACTGTAGTCATCCAGTCGGGAGTCTCCTGGTACTGTTCGGTTGTGTAACTGTGGAAGAGTCAGAGTCGTTATCTTACACCGTCAGGTTAGATTTCAATGCAGGAAAGAACACAAAGTCACATGAGTGGTTGGGGTTCAAATCAAACTGGGACTTTTGTCGATCCTCTGAGGCCCCTGAAATCCTTCCCATAAACATTCAGCGAGTAGAACGCCTGATCCTTAGAAATTAACAGATAACTTGTCACCAACTTGCTGGGAAAAACAAATAAATAAATAAAAAGAGACTGTACCCACAATCATCCACCAACACCACTTACACATTACAGGAACTCGTCTGAGAGTTATCGCCACATCCCTCATACAGTCCTGACCTCACTCCAAGCCATTTCCACATGTTTGGGCCATTAAAGGAGTTCCTGAGAGGCCAACGTTTCAGACCTGAATCAGACATAGCTCTGGCGTACTGAGAAAACTTTCCACCTTGATGGTGTTCAAGCACAAGTGAAAGACTGGGATAAGTGCATTAGTGTAGCAGGAGATTATATGGAGAAATAAAGGGAGTTTTTACTCTCAGAACTGCGTTGTAGTTTTGTGCAAAAAAAAAAAAAAATGTCCAGGTTTGACTTGAACATCCCTCGTAAGAATAAAAATCCCAAGTTTCTCACACTCAGAAAAACCCAATGCTGAGCAAATCCCTGCCATGAAAGACAAACCTTGAACAAAGGCACGGCATGAAGGGGCTGCTCTCCCATACACACCAGGTCGACTCCAATACCTGCCGATCGAAACCACACAACAACCCAACACACATCAGCTCGGTGTCACGCAGTCAATAAACTTCACAAACTCTGTAATATACTGCAGTTTACAACATGTTACTGAAAAATATAATGCATTATGTATTCTTATACAGTGGAACCTCCGATTACGAGTAACGCGGTTTACGAGTGTTCCGCAAGACGAGCAAAGACTTTTTAATAAATGTTGACTTGAAAAACGAGCATTGTCTTGGTTTACGAGCACCGAGTATCATACTTTATATTTTGTGTAAATAATTTTTATGTATTTATTTTTTTGGGCTGTAGAACGAATAATTTGAGATTCCATTATTTCCTATGGGAAAATTAAATTTGGTTTACGAGCGTTTTGGAATACGAGCCCACTTCCTGAATGATTTGTGCTCGTAATCCGAGGTTCCACTGTAATGGAAAATATCATTTTCTTTTTTTTTTTTCATTTTAATATCTAATATTTAATATTTGGCCTGACCGTTGTCGATCATGCGCTGTTTGGTGAGGATCATAAGGAGCCGGTCCACCTCGAACACTCCCACTCCCGGCGTGATCACCACCGACATCTGACCAGTGCGGTCAAAGTTACGGTTGATGTAATGTTTATCGAACACTGCAACACGACCAGAGACAAGTTCAGACTCGGCGGCAGTTCAAATTAAAACGTACCAACTAAGTTGATCAACATCAGATATCATCAGCAAACCGTTAAAGGACAAGTTGATGGCTTCGAGGTAATTCCCCTGAGCGGCTGTGGAGTTCTGTCCGCACGGAAACCCGTCTGTCAGACACAGCAAAGATACATCGAGTTATCCTGATGCAAATGTGAGGGAAAATCAAGAGTTGTGTGTTGAGAAAGTAAAGTGTATGTGTGTGTGTGTGTGTGTGTGTGTGTGTGTGTGTGTGTGTGTGTACCTGCTCCTTTGAGGCGCACCAGCACTGGATACTGGATAAACAGCTTCTTAATGGTGACCAGCAGTGACGTCCACTCGTCTCTCCTCTCGTTCTGAGCCACCACTCTGCACCAGAGCACAGCAACTTATGGACTTGATCTTCACGGACCCGATATACTTGATGATCATCCAAGATATAAAGATATAATACTGCAAAAGTCTTGATTCAGCTTTCAAAGAGATAGACTTTCTTTTATTTTAATGTAGTCATGAGGAAGTGTCCTCCAGGCTTAATGCAGTCCTGAGGGACTTTGTCTCTCATTTGTAGTCCAGTCGCTCTAAATGAGCATTTTCAGAATGTTTTGTTGAAATTTTGATTGTTTTCAGAATGTTTATTTGTATTTATTAAGCCACACAGTGACCTATAAATCATTTAAGAATAAAAAAAACAAAACAAAAAAAAAAAAACATCTAACTTTAGACATGAAACAGGTGCAGATGATCAGGCGGGTGATTAGTTTATACAAACTGCTGAATGAACAGACGAGAGGGGAAATGAGGCGGCTGATCGGATGTTATATATAAACGACCCCTTTTTTCAAATGATACATTTAGGCACTGTGCAGCCTGTTGCAGTAAAACATTTGTTCATGTTACTTTTATTCAATCTACATCAGTAAATGAAGAAATGAAACAGGGCGCGAGACTTTTGCACGGTACTTTACATCCAACGCTATCATTTTAAAGTTGTAAAGTGAGGATGTGCTGAATGAGACCTGTAGAAATCCTCGTAGAAGCGTCCCTCGTGATCCTGCCTGATGGCTCCTCTCTGGCTCTCGGGAAACTCATCTGATGATGAAGATAAAAAAAGTCATTAATTCTAACCCTTAATTCTAAATTATTCATAGTTAAAATTAATAACGAGTAACTAGGAATAATTCAATTACAAGTCATAATTTTGTTCAATTATTAAAAAGCATGAGAAGTGAGAATTCTGGTCACTTTTTGTGTACATCTAATAATTTGAAGAAAAAAAAAAATGTAGCTGATTATTCACTTGTCCTGGTCACTTGATGTGATTATTAAGGCACACCACGATGTGAAGACCTGTGTGTAGTGTGTGTAGACCTGAACGTCACCTGAGGTCTTGGCGGCGTAGAAGGTACGGGAGAACAACACCACCGTGACCTCATGGCTGCAGTTTTTCTCCTAAAAACATTAACAATGACCTTTTCTGTATTATAACAATAATAATAATTAGAAAAAACATTAATGAAAAAATAGAATCAGCATGGATGAAAAGTGGATACTTGCTTTCCATTTGGTGAAAAGATCAGACAGGAAACCATTAACTGCCTTTTCAAAATAGAGATCACCTGAAGAAAGAAAAAAAATCAATCAATAAATATATGATGCTGTGAAGTGGATAATAAACGCAACTGAAACTGGGTCGTAGATGTTCTGATCCGATTTTCTCTTTTAACCTCTTAGAGACCAGAACAGTTTTACTGAATTGTTCAGAATAACAAAACTATAAAAAAAAAAGATATGCATTTTACAACACAAATTTTGTGCAAAGATATCTGATGTAAGTATTTGGAGCTTTAAAAATCAGAACGTTATATTTCAGCCTCATCTCTGATCTGCTACACTGACCATAAATCAGCGAGCCGAGTGAGGACACTCAGAGGAGACCCGAGTTACCGTAGATGTCGAAGTCCCACATCTCGCAGCTCATCTGGATGAAGATGTACACCATGGCAGAGCTGGAGCGGAACACCACCTGCAGCACAGAGCGTCACTCATCACACAGACGTTCACACAATCCTGCGTTCGTCTCATCACAACACACTGACATGAGGTTCCACAACTTCTGATGTGTTGGAGCGCAAATCATAGAGCACCCGCATCGTCCACTCTAAATTTGTTACGGTAAAGTCAGACAAATAACAAGCACAAATGTTTGAGAAAGGCATTCCCGAAGTTAACGAGGCTGCGGCTTAATTTGAAATTCGAAAATATTCTGCGTCATCATTACTCTGATTAAACACACAAGATGTCTTGCACATCAAGGGTCCGGGTTCGATTCCCATCTATGTGTGCATGGAGTTCGCATGTTCTCCCCGTGCTTGGTGGGTTTCCTCCAGGTATTCCAGTTTCCTCCCACAGTCCAAAGACATGCCGATTGGTGTCCCCAAATTGCCCGTAGTGTGTGTGTGTGTGTGTGTGTGTGCGCGCGCTCTGCAATGGATTGGCACCCCGCCAATTAAAATTAACAAGACAGGAAAATTAAACGCTTTTTATTTATTTGTTAAGAATGACATCTCAGCCCATCTGCAGTACTCTTAGGGCCCACTAGAGGGCAGTTATGGGGAAACACTGGTTAAGAGATTGCTTGTAAAACTCACCAACTGAGATTATTTGTTACTGGAAACATGTTTGAAAATTGCCTGTATGTAATAAAATGTAATATGTAGAGTAATTTGCGAATGGTGTGAACATTTTATTTTGCAGTTGCATGTGTATGCATGCTTTGTGCTTCATTTCCTCGCAAACCCATCGTTATTATTTAAGGAAATTTGTTTGTGTTCATCAGATTTGGGTTTGAAAATTGCTGCTTTTGGATTCTGTTTTGTCCCTCGCATGTATGTTTGTGAATATTATGCCGCTTATAAGATATCGGTATTTAAATACATCACAGTTTTGATGATCCTGTGTACTTTTTATTACTGAACTACATCATGCTGGGCTTTAAATCAGTGTTTACCAAAAGCCCCCTAGTGAGCCGTGAAGGTACTGCAGGTGTGGCGCAGCAGATCATTTACAATAAATAAATAAGTTTTTTCAATTTTACTTAAAATTTTTTTTTTTAAATAAATAAATATTTATAATATAAATATAAATATTTAAATATATATATGAAACTCGAAAAATTTGAATATCGTGGTATCTTGCTCTGCATGTAATGAGTCTCTCATATATTAATTTCACCTTTTAAGTTGCATTACTCAAATTAATGAACTTTTGCACAATATTCTAATTTTTCGAGTTTCACCTGTGCGTGTACTGTATTTTGTACATTTTTAAGTATTTAAATTTGAAATGACCATAAGATGGTTTATGGTTGAATATTTATATTTAAATAAGTAATCATAAGTGATAAAACAAAGCCTGGAAACACTTTATCCTGGTCTCGTGTGATTAAAGGTTCGAATGAGCTGCAGACGAACATCATCATATTTCAGACTCTTGTGTTTCAGGACGTCGGCTTTAAAGTGTGTGAAGCCTCACCCGCGTGTCCTCACTGATGTAACCGCATGTGACCTTCTCGCCTTTTACCCACAGCTCACTCGCCTGAGCCCTGGAGCGGACGAAACACAAACACACACACCAGGATTAAAAGTGAGTTCAAGTAGGTTTCCGATGTCAATTCAACCATGTACAGTTCAGTACACAGTGAAACGAAACAACGTTCCTCCAGGACAACGGCGATACATACTGTACAACGTAAATTATCAACACAATTAAACAAAAACTAATGAAATGAAGTGAGATGGACAAACACACAGGTGATAAAACCCGTGTCTGGGACTGACCTGATCCCCGCGAACTCCACTTTCTGGGTCACGTACGCACACGTGCTCACCTGCAGGAGAACACAAACCTGAATGAGGTTCACTTTACAGGAAGTGAATCAAAAACCTCACGTAGTTAATGTCGTGTGTATTTTGTGCGCGCGTGTGTGTAAGTGTATGTGAATTACTCACCAGACTTTTCTTGAGTCTCCACATGTCTCCTCGGCCGATGTACTGGTCTTTAAAGGTGAGCTCCACTAGGTCCAGTGTCACCTCCTTTCAAACACACACAAAATCTCATTGACACTACAGCACTAATGCTGGAGAAAAAACACTTCTTATTCTTATCCTAAATAAAATCAGAGGGTGTAACTATTTGTCTCTTGTGAATGTGGCGTCTGAACACCTTGGGATCGACGATGTTAATAATGACATCCTGATACGCGCGAAGCTTGAAGGCCTGAGCGACGGTCTGGTCCACGCTGATCGTCTCTAAAAGAAACAAAAACATACAAAAAAAATAAAAAGTTAGAGAAATACAACAGACCACTTAAAACCCTTACAGTAAGTAGAATTTAATCAGCGTCCCTGAGAACGAGCAGAACGAGTGCCCCTGCCTCGACAGAAAGTCGATCTGCTCAGTCAAAGAGTCGGTGGTGAGTTCATACCTTTCTGCAGATCTTCTTTCAGGCTCTTCACCTGCAGCAGGAGCGGGCTAGAGAGGCAACGCAGCACAAAAACACCATCATTCACCATCAGCACAAACTGCAGCTTCCAGTCTACTACTACTACTACTAATAATCTTTTTTCTAGGTAATGCTGAGGCTGATCCATGCCTCTTACACACACCGTACAGGATTCTTTGTAAAGATGGACTCTGAACATCATGTAACAAGTTCCTAAAAGCTTTTAGAGAAGTTCTGCTCATACGTTATAACATTCAGCACCTGATACATGCTTTTGTTGTACAGATCTGATGAAACGTTCCACCTCTCTCTCTCTCTCTCTCTCTCTCTCACCTGTACTCGTCATTGGGGTGTGCGATCTCGACAATGTCCCCCAGCTTAACCTGAGGAAACACCTTCGGGTTCATCATCAGCTCATCATCTGAAAGAGGAGACGGGTAACAGTCAGTCACACCGGGAAATAAAATCCATTTTGTGATTTGTTTAACAAAATTTGAGCCCTGAAAACGACGAAAATGCACAACAGTTGTGTCTTTTAGAATCCCGATCAAATGTATGTACGTAACTGCCTCGAGTTATTCCAAACAGCAGTTTTTTGTTTTTGTATCTGTTGTCTGCTTCCGAGCAGCGGGCATGTTCATGACCATGGTATGGGCCGTGATAATCTACACTCGTGCCTTAAATGAAATCAGAGTATTTCTGATAATAGTACAGATACAACAGGTCACCATGCCAACGAGACCCCCATCCCGTGCCTGACCGGTTTCAATGCAGGGAGCACGATGATAAAGCTGTCCTGATGGTGAATAATCCTAATTTCTGAAAAAACCCTTTCACAGTCCATTACAGCGGAAAACAGCTCTGAGACAAAATGGCATCCGGGATTCCCCTCGTGATTTAAAGACACAGAGACAACGCTGTTACATTTGACGTGTGTAAGATTAATTTCCTTAGGCGCGGTTACAGTTTCTGGCCACACGATGGCAGTGTGGGGAAAGGGACAAAGATTTAGTCAAGTGCATTGGTATGTTTTGCATTATATATTCGTGTCAAAAGCGTAAAAGACTCACTGTGTCAGACTTAAGAACAAATCCGACTTACGAATGGGCTCCTGGAACAAAACTCGTTCATAAGTCGGGGACTGTATTTAGATTGTTGTTTTTTTAGTAATACTCTCAAATATACGGCAAGTTAGTTGTTCAGTAAAATATCACCACAAGGTGGCACTTCCCTTGAGTTGAATGTGAGTACAGTAGGAGCGGTTCGGATTAGCTTCCTCACTGACTTCTTTCTCCTCAGTAAGGACCAGTGCAGGGTGTGATTGATATATTTTACAGTTCATGTAGAACCCGTGTTGTGGAGAAATGCAGGAACTCACCGCTTCCTCCGAAGCCCTTCTTATGGACTACCAGCTTGTAGGTTTTGGTTCTGGTAGTGACGGTCATTTTGTCAGCAGCAGCACACACACACACACACACACTCAGAAGACACAGCTGAACAATTCTTGACCACCGCTGAGCTCCAGCTTCTGGTCTTTAAACCTAAAAACACACTCACAGAAACACATAATGATTACAAACACACACTGTTGAACAGTGACTGAATGCTGCTTTAACAGATAAACTCATGACGGAAATCTACAGATAAAAACACCAAATAAGTATTTGATCCCCTACAGATTTTCTTAGTTTGCCCACTTACAAAGAAATGAAGGGTCTATAATTTTTATCATAGGTTTATGGTGAAGGATTGAGACAGAAGATCAACCAAAAATCCAGAAAAAGCACATGATACAAATGTTATGAATTAAGTTGCATTTCAATGAGGGAAATAAGTAT
>JAQQZT010000009.1:23674915-23688802 GCA_030068275.1 Clarias platycephalus | reverse complement strand
ACGCTCAAAATTGCTTAAATCACCTTTCTTTCCCATTCTGACATTCAGTTTGGAGTTCAGGAGATTGTCTTGACCAGATACACACCCCTAAATGCATTGAAGCAACTGCCATGGGATTGGTTGATTAGATAATTGCATTAATGAGAAACTGAACAGGTGTTCCTAATAATCCTTTAGGTGAGTGTACAGTATGTCTGAGAGTTTCACAGGTACATTTCCATGTTCACACCCCTCATACTGTACAAACCACATTAGAGTTCAAGCTGTGTGTATCATACAGTATGTAGACTTTCGATTAGATTGAGTTCAATTTGATTCTTTCAATTCAATTCAAATTAATAGCACTAATGTGAATTATGTCTCCAAAAATATGGTTTATACCATAGAAGTCATTTCCTATTTAGAAGTCATGTCCTGTTTGGGCAACCAAACCTTTTACACTCTCCTTTTCACAAAAATAAATAAATTAGTGCCTGAGTTTCATTTCCAGAACATTTTTCACTTTTTTTCAATTGTTCATCATAAAGTGTTAAATTCTGCATGTACCTTTTTTGAACATTTTTAACACAGGGTAAACATGACATTCAGTCAAATTTGAAATTGCACATGAGCACGGGAACAACAGTAACCCGGCGTGATTATTGTGCTCGTTGTAAAACACAATGTCGACACTCCTGAGTCCTGACTTTAATTAATGTTTGGATTCTATTAATAAATCTTGGAGCATGAACCTGCATTCATCCATTCATTCAAATAAATGAACGTAATGTACTAAATGATTCATTTCGTAAATGAGAATTATGAATGACATTACTAGTATCAGCTACTCTATTAAGTCATGATCTCTTAAATTACAGAAAAAGCTCATTCACATACAAACCAAACACTCTAAAATAAAAATTCTTTGGGTGCCTTAAATATTATTCTTTCTTGTAAGCTCGCAAGATTTCAGGGTTCTATATTAAGCTATTCTTATTGACTTTGGTTAACAGTTTCCTGTTACCCATAATTCCATTCGACTGCCACATTATCTCCATCCCTAGACAGCAATGCAGCGGTGCTTTACAACCTCTGTCTCAGTTCTACCTATAAACTGTACACTCTGCTCAAACATACCAGTTCACAAAAAGTCAACTTTTTTCTGCTAATACTACATTCTGTGTCATCGCAAAGACAAGACAAACCGGGACTTTTGATTGTGCAGAATAACAGAACACAGTTATGAGAGTAAAACCACCTTTATTTCTCTATATAATCCCCCTGTGCCTCGATCCAATCCATTTCAACATGTTTAGGTGATTAAAGGAGTTCCTGGGAGGCTAGGGTTTCAGACGTGAAGTGGACAGTCTGATCATGGCACCGGTGTACTGAGAAAACTTGGTATATTGGTGGTATCCAAGCACTAGTCCAATGCATTATTGTAGCAGGGATTTATATAGAGACATGAAGTGAGTTTTTCTATTCTTATAACTGTGTTCTGTTACTCTGCACAATCAAAAGTCCCGGTTTGAATTGAACACCCCTCATATTTTTACAGAAACTTTTTTTTCAAAATGCAAGTAAATTTTTTTGGGCTAAAGATGTCTATCAAAGGATTTACTAAAATGCAAATCCAGTGCATCATCCCACTTTTACCCTGAAAGCGTTCATAAATCGATCTCATAGTAAATCAGTGAACACCGGCCTCTTGGATAAAGCTCCATATTTGAGACATATGTCTGTGCAGTAGCGTGAGAGTATGTTCAGCGTATAAAGGTGTATTTGTATGTACATGCAGTGTATGTGTGTGCTGTCTAAAACTGTAGTGTTGAGAGTTTTCTGGTGTGTAACACATCGGCTCGAGGCATGTGGTGAGCCAGAGCAACCTGTGACTCGAGGAATGTTCAGCGAGGGAAAGACTGTGCTGCTGTTCAAAAGGTTAAGCAAAACATCATGGCTCTGAGCAAATCACAAGATCTACTGCTGTTTGAGTGTGAGGGTGTACATGTGAAAGAGAGAGCGAGAGAGAGAGAGAGAGAGAGAGCGCACACACATACACACTGAGATGATGATGATGATGATGATGAGTAAGAGATCTATTCTCTAATACCGAGTCAGAACAGGGCTGATGGTTAAATTGATAGCATTTTAAGGACATTTTAGCGTAAATGCAGCCGGTAATTAGATACACACCAGAGCGACGCTTTTTCACAGCGTGTTCCGGGCATTTCTAATATGATTTGGCATTTAAAGTGATGATGTGTTGTTGTGCATGACTGTGATGTTGGCTTGAGTTTTAGTTTTACCAAACAAAAATACATCATACTATCTATAGAACAGGCCATGCGCATATAGCTAGGGTCTATATATGTACATTTCACCCACCTATAATAATCATAAGCATTCGTTTTAGCAGCTACAGTGTAAGTGTTGATAATAACTTGAGACCTGCTTACGTTTAAATGTCTCCAGAACATTTATACTATATCGCAGTAATTTTATCTCCTTATAAACACTATAGCATCAAACCCTTTAGCCACAGTAATTACATCAGTGGCCCCTCAACATTCACCAACCTTTAGAGTTAATATAATTACATATGGCTAAGTAACTGATACCCACTGGTTTAGATGTCCAAAAATAGGATGTAAATCTACTACAGCATTGCTTAGGGTCTATAACTACAGTATACGTACCCTTCTTAGTAATTTTATACTAATGTGACACACAAGTGGTGTAGTGGTTAGCACTGTCGCCTTGCACCTCCAGGGTCCGGGTTCGATTCCCGTCTCTGTGTGCATGGAGGTTGCGTGTTCTCCTTGGTGGGTTTCCTCCGGCTACTCCGGTTTCCTCCCACAGTCCAAAGACATGTAGGCTAGGCTAATTGGCGTTCCCAAATTGTCTGCAGTGTGTGTATGTGCTCTGCGATGGATTGGCCAGGGTGTACCCCTCCTGGTGCCCTAAGCCTCGACCCTGAATACAGGATAAAGCGGTGTGAGTGTGACACACAATATATGGTCAAAAGTATGTGGACACCTGAGCATCACATCCATATGTGGATCATTCCAAGCACGCAGTTATATGGAAAGTTCTTTGTGTGCTGTAGAATTACAATTTTCCTTTGCTGTTACAGCAGTAAACGTATAATAGACAGGGGTCTGTATACTTTTGCTCAAATGGTGGGCAGACTTCTCCTGTCGTTTACAATGTATTCTTAATTACCAAAATTGTAAAAGGTTCTCCAGCTGGAAAATAATTGCATCTTTATAGCCTGTTTGGCACCAAATCATGGACACTCATTACTTCTGTCACTAAACTGCCTCCTTCATTGAGACTGACAGACAGATACAGAGACTCACAGAGGCCATGCCTCTTTCACAGAGAAAACACACGTCCTTCGCTAACAGATAGACACAACGCCTCTTTCACTAACAAGCAGAGACACCATACCTCCTTCACTAGCACTAACAGACACAACGCCTCCTTGACCGAGACTTACAGACTCAGAGGCCACGCCTCCTTCACTGAGAATTACTAACTCAAAAGCCACGCCCCCTTCACTGAGACTAACAGACTCGAAGGCCACGCCTCTTTCACAGACAGAGACGCCGTGTCTCTTTTAGTGAGACTGACAGCAATATGGAATTATATCTTATATAAACAATATACATTATGATGCAGCTGTTTAATTTAGCTGGGGAGAACTTTATCTCATATGAGGAAGGCTTGCCAAATCTCCACGGTCTTATGTGAAACCGATCAGAGAAGCATAATGATTACAATCTCTAAAAATCAGATCGACCTTCTGACTGGTGTTCTTCTCGAAAGAGCACATCATACACTTCTGGGAAAATGGGTTGAGTTACTTTTGGTAAAGAGAAGGAGGGGTAGCACACAGAGATGTGTGCTAGGCTGTGTGCGTATGTGTTTGTGTGTGTGTGTGTGTGTGTGTGTGTGTTGTCATGGCTGAGCTGGTGAGAGACCCACCCAGTTGAAGGAGGCCCTCAGAGAAAGTTCAGCTCCACATCACACCACTCCATACCAAATCCTGGGCTGTCTAGGGGACTTGTTAGGGTCCCTACAAATCAGCAAAGGGATTTATGTAATCTCAGGCTCTTGAAAGTTACAACAGCAGAAACACAGGAGGTAATGGGGTGAAGAGAGAGAGAGAGAGAGAGAGAGAGAGAGAGAGAGAGAGAGAAATGAGAGAAAGGAGGAAATGATGTGGTGAGGATGAGGTGGAAACACACCCCCTGGGAAGCTCTCTGTCCCCCCACCAGCACTCCACACACACACACACACACCCAGGTGTTAATTAAGAAATAATGAAGCGCTTCAGCAGCACGCTCAATCTCTGCTTCCAAAAAAGTAGGGTATCCTGTGTGAGGCGGCGCCCCAGCTGTCGGAAAAATCCAATCGTCTTACGTTCAATAGGAAGGACTCGAGGGAATTTCTAGAAAGATAGTGCGTGTCTTACACTGCACCTGTTAATGATCGAACTATTCATGATTTCTTAATCTCCGTCTGCACATCCAGTGGCCTTTACCCTCCTTCTCGAGGACCCTGTTACTTAAAGATCACATTCTTATAAAACTAATGAAACTAACATTGTGTAAAAAGTTTTTCCTTATAAATCCCAAGAAACTGTGTTTCGTCCCACACTTACAGTATACCCCTTGTCCTAGTAATGCAATATTAACTTGATCCTTTGCATAGTTTTCCATGATGTTACTGGATAAAAGGTCCATGGGTTGGAAAAATGAATGGAGCAAAAGTCTTAAAAGCTGAAAAGGTCAAAGCTAAACTAAACGTCTACAAATATACTAATCTTATAGCCTTCAAAAAGCACTGCTAGTTACAAGCTAACCTGATATAAGGAATTTTTTTATTTTAATTTATTTTTTTAGTAAAAGTTTATATTCATGATATTAACTAGTTGTGCGCTGAACAGAATTTCTGTGAAAGTTATTTTTAACCTTACCTAAGGTAATTTCATTTGTAGAAACATTCTTATACATGGTTATTGCTGACAGTTGCTATCTAGCTAACATACTGTATGCTAACATGACAGGATTTCTGAAAGGGTTTTCAAAGAGAATAAAAAAAAAAATTGTATTATATGGAATGTCGAAACATTACATAAACTTAATACTAGCTAGTTAGATAACTGGGTATTATAAGCTAACTTGATACATGTTTTATACATTGAAACCTCATTATTAATGTTTGTTCAATATTAAAAATAAAATGAGAATCTAAAATGTTAATTAACAATAAATAAAAATTTATTTTTTTATTTTTTTATTTTTTAAAGCTAAATAGTCTAGTTCGGTAGAAAGTAAAAAAATTAATGTTTACAACATTTTCCTCCATAGCCATGTAGCACACTAAAATGACATTTTCAGGGTTTCTGCAAGGATTTGTAATTCATATTAACAGATGTCACCTGCTAAGGTTTAGCGAACTGAACAGGATTTCTGAGATGAGCTTTAATTCAAAAACATAAATATGAACTTTATCTTCAGCTCTAACACCATCTGGCATGCTAAAAAATTAGCTAGCCTAGCAGGGTTTCTGAGAGGGATTTTAACTAATATTAATATATGTTTACTAGCTTTAGCACTATGTCACATACTAAGATTTAGCTAACCTAAAATTATTTCTGACAGGAGCTTTAATTCATAATCCTAAATATAAAAAAATCTTCAGCTCTAACAATATCTAGCATGCTAAAAAATGTAGCTAGCGTAGCAGAATTTCTGAGAGGGGTTTTAATTCATATCCAAAATACGTTAACTAGCTTTAGCTTTAATTCTTTAGGATCTTTAATTCATAAACTCAAACAATATTTAACTTTAACACTTTCTAGAATGCAAAAAAAATAAATAAATAAATAGCTAGCTTGGCAGAAATTCCCAGAGGGTTTTTCATATATATATATAATACATACAGTAAATGGCCCCAACTAGCTAGCTAACAATGCAACTATATTTACATTCATTGATTCATTTAGACCGAATCCAGGCACTAAATTTCTTCTCTAGTATGGCTGAGGTTGTTTTTTTTTTTTTTTTTGTCTGATAGTCTGATACACTAAATGCCAAATGTCTTTTTTCGACTCTCTTGGTCTCTGTTCAAAAATCCAGTCGTGTTTGCGAGTCCATTCATGCAACGTAAATCTAGTAACTGTTTGTTAAAAGAGTCCTGTCCTGCTGATTACGTGCCTCCAACGACGATGTGGATTATCTTTGCCTTAAAAGGACAGGGAGCCATAAGCAGTCTGTCTGACTCGCCCGGTATCCCTTTACAGCACACACCGAGCCGTTCTCTCACTCCTCACTATCTGTCTTATTGACATTAATGTGAAATTTGTGATAACTTTGTCTACTTTTTATGATAAAACAAAACGCATGTACATTTCTCTTTAAATGTTGTAGAAATTGTGAAATGCACTAAAAGAAAAACTATATATTCCTCTGTAACATGGTTTCAAAAAGGTTATGTGTGCCTTTTTATAGCAAAATATTATCAAAATTATCTTAATGTATTTAGGGTTTCTTATGATGTGATATAATTGCTGTACTCAGTATCACTGGTTTCTCTCAACGCAAAAATATTTAGCTGACTAACAGCACAGCAGCATTAAATGGCTTGTGTTGTATTACCTTTTTTTTCTACAACAGCTTTTGACCCCATTTTTTATGCAAAATAAACCATAACCCACTTCAGCACTTCAGCTCTTTAGAGCCCCGTCTGCTTTTGCAATCGAAAAATCAAGTGGCATGACAAAGTTAGTGCAGCTCTGCCCTGAGCTACTGTACATCTTGAACTTTCTCCACAGATTGTCAAGTCTCGGCCACGTGTAAATCAAAATAGGAAATTATAGCCGACAGCGTATATTACATAAGCGTCATTACCGCAAATCTTTGAATGTAGGTCAGGAGTTTGAGGTCTAGCCATCATTCTAATACCGAGAAAGGACAAACAGGAAAAAAAAAAAACAAGGCCTGATTGAGTTCGGAAAACTCGTCCTGACTGAAGATGAGCATAAGCAGCTGTCGTTTATTAGGTAAGAAGAGAAAAGATGCTTTGTAGCCTGTGGTCTTCCGCGACTGAAGCGAGGACCAAAGCCAAACGCGGCCTCCTGAGATGCCTGCTTGCTTTTCTCCCATGACCCAGATCCATGAGTCTCTCTTTCTCTCTCTCTCTCTCTTGTTCCCTCCCTCTCTCCCTATCTCTCGCTCTCACTGCTTGGATTGCGCAATGCAGCTCCCTCTCGGCCCTGCCCAAGTCCACACGGGCACATGCTGCCTGCCTGCCTGTCACTCAAACACACACACATACACACACACACTCATTATCTCGCTTCCACCCCGTACTACATCCTTTCCTCCTCATCTCTCTCTCTCTCTCTCTCTCTCTCAGCCCATCCTCCCTTTCCCCACTTGTCTCTCCGTAACAGCTCATTGTCAACAGCCTGAGATTAAAAGCGTTGGACTACCCTGTTGCTAGGCAACAGTTGCTGTGACAACCCGCTCCTCTTTTTTTGTATAGGAGGGATGGGTCAACAAAAAGAAGAGGATCGAAAAAAGGATGTGTGGTGTGACAGAGACAGACGAGTACATGCGTCATTAAATTATAATTACTGTCCCAGTGGAAAGGCTCCACCAGACATTTAACTACAGCCTCAGCTTCAGCTTTCCTTTACTTATGTAGAGTATTTTTTTCTTTTTTCTTCATAACTTGAAGACAGGTCTCATTGTATCAGTTTACACCTGCCAGCTCGCTGACCATGACATTTCTTTTATTTACAATGCTGGTTTTACTCAAACCTCTTCTCTGGCTCAACACTGGTAATGAAGTAATGAAGTGTTGATCCACTAGCCTACGGCGAATAACAGGTCCAGAAGTCCTTCAATAATCTCATTACTGCTGTGTTAGGAAGATCTCTTAGCCTGCAACAAACGTTAGGAAGCCATTACTGAGTTTTAATCTTTAAATGGTTGCACAACGCCATTATCGACCCTTCACAATAAACTTTATATGGCTGAGATCTAAACTCGCACATTTCAATGGTTATATTGTGAGTGCAGCAACCATTCTGTGTCCAACTATCTTTGCCCTCTGACTCTGGTGAGAAGGTCTTTGGCAACCCAAACTCCGCTGATAAGGACAACATTTTGGCTCACAGCGTCATCATGGGCTTACTCCATCCCCCTGCCATGCCTCAAACATCACTCCACCTTGCCATAACTCTGTTCTTGCGCCGCTGAGGATGTCGCTCTGCTTCCCTACTAATTTACAGGCACCACTCCTCCTCCAGAACATCACTCCCCTCGTAACACAGAGAAATCTGTGGCTTTGCGGTGACCAACAACACTGTTATCTCATGACTGCCTAGGACACGCATTCTGACGGTACATCCGGGGCCTCGTGTTAAATTCAGGTTCTCTCATGGCAGCGCCAGACTACCTTCCCATCAGCCCTTCATATCACTGTTCACCTGTGTGTCACAGTGTCTTTTTAAGCGCTGCTTAAGTTCTCCTTTGTCAAGCGTTTATGTATTAGACGTTATCAGGTCATGCTTTTTTTTTTTGTCCCAGTCCATAAATAATATGATAAATATATAAGTACATTACACTATATTATATAATTATATGTTGTTGTTGGTCTTTCGGCTGCTCCCGGCAAGGGATCGTCACAGCGGAATACCCAGTCCGCACTACAACTTGGCATAGGTTTTACGCCGGATGCCCTTCCTGACGCAACCCTCCCATTTTATCCGGGCTTGAGACCGGCACTGCATCCAGTGGCTGTGGGGTTTGGGCACTGACTGGGAATCGAACCCGGGCCTTCCGCATGTGCAGGTGAAACACCTACCACTGAGCCACCAGTGCCCCCTATATTATATAATTATATATTCAATTAAATAATATTTATGATGAAAACTGTATTACTCCAGAACACCTTGATAATGGTCATGGGCTGACAGTTAAGCTTTTATAATCAGAAATCTAGCAGTGTCATAGATTCGGAATTTTGTGGACGCACTGTACACAAGGCAGAAATACACCCTGGCTGGAATGTCAGTTCATCCCTGGGAACTATTAAATTCAATTCAATTCAATTCATTTCAATTTTATTTGTATAGCACTTTTAACAGTTGACATTGTCGCAAAGCAGGTTTAAACAATCAAAAGAATTATGGAAGTTTATATGGCAATAGGAAGAAACCTTGAGAGGGACCTGATGAAGGAAACTCATGCAAACACTGTGAGAACACATGCAGTGGTCAAGGCACAGGGCTGATTGGAAAGGTTGGAGCTCAAATCCCAGCACTGAACAAAGAACCCTAATTGCTGTTGTGCAGTTTGTTATCAGCAAAATAAACTAAATGATATATAAATCCTCACTCTGAGAGTAACCCAGAACACCTTGGTGCTTTGAGGTGCTTTTGACACCAGTGTTGGCGCCTGTAAATATAAAGATTACTATGAAAAAAGCTAGACAGACTCATGCTGTTGATTTTCCTGAAGGTCCAGTGAGCTGCACCTCTTTTGTTGTCATTAGTACACTAAGTTGTGATTGCTTGCTCACTACCAAAGTCAAAGACAGAGCAACTGAATACTTGAGAAACAATGCCAACTGAAAAAAAAAATTGGTCAATTATCAGTACATGGGTTCAAGCTCTGAAACACTCTCATCTAGATGCTTGCTTCAGGATTTATGGATTAAGTGGAGAATATGAATAGGGGAGGTTGCATGTTCAGTGCATGCGTGGTTGGTTTTCTCTAAGTGCTCTGGTTTCCTTCCACAATCCAAAGGCAAGCAGTGTAGGCTGAATGGCATTTCCAAATTGCCCCTAGTGTATAACTTGGTGTATGTGAGTGTGTGTGCCAAGTGATGGGTTGGCACCCTATCCAGGTTGTATCCTGTCTTGTGCCCCAAGTTCCCTGGGATAGACTCCAGACTCTGCTTGACCCTATACAGGATAAGCGGTATGACAATGAATGGATCTTCAAATGAGTTTACACAAATTTGGAAGCGTATGGACTGTATCAGTTCATATTCCTTCTTAAACAATCCAGATATTCACAATCCACCTGCTCCACTTCCATCTTAAAAGAGGTGATGAATAATTTGTGTTAATATACTCGTGAAAAAGACTGTAGCTACACCATGCACTCGTTGCCCAGATTTAGATTAACACTTATGACTCACGTTCGAAGACAGTCTGAACCAGCATTTAACTCGGAGATAAGATACAGAGTGCGAAAGAACGTCTGAAGGGGAACCGCCGGCCATCCCACCAGCCCTTTCTCTCTGTTTGTCGAATTTCATTTCCGGCTGTCTCTCAACCTCCCGTGCATTCTCAAACAGGGCCGGGCACTGAAAACTTTTCAAATTTGCAATTTCCCCACAGCGCCAAAGCTGCCAAGTCTCGCAGGTACACCCTAACACTTTGCACTGTGAACTCAATTATCACTCTTGTACATATTCCCCCCTGTGTGACTCACAGAAGACTTATTTTTAACTCCCAAACACTAATTGATATCCAGGCTAACAAGATACTTTGGTTGTCTTGTCAAGGAACAAAGAAATCTTGGGATAGTCTTTGAAAAACGAAGGAAAGAAGTGCAGTCAGGGCCATCCTCAAGCACACCTTTATTTAACCGCAAAGTAAACCCACCCTTATCAGATTCGGCATGGCCAATGTAAACATCATCTGCAAATTATTAGCAGAGACCGGAGCTCATAAGAGTCTTGAGCGTGAGAGCAGAATGCTGCGAACAGGAAATATGAAATAAAGAAGATAAAGAAGCTGGAGCATTGTGGGCAAGCAGCAGGATGGAGTTACCATGATGATAACACAGCAGAGTGATGATAATGTCAGGAACGTGTGGTTGTGTTTGCTTTATCTTGTGTACCCTCTCTACCTTCCCCGCCATTGGTTTAATCCAAGCTTGTTGCTGTTAACAAGTTTTACTGCTTTGCAACCCGGATCTATTTGTAATGCTAGAATTTAACTTAACGTAATTTGTGCATGTCCTTACCGTCTGGTTGTCTTCATAAAGCTTGAGGTCGTAGCCACTAAGCTCTACGCAGAATATAATAGCAGTTACACCCTCGAAGCAGTGGATCCACTTCTTTCTTTCTGAGCGCTGCCCACCCACATCTACCATCTTGAAGGTAAGCTCTTTAAAGGTAAACTTGTTCTCCACGATGCCGGTGGTCATGTCACGGGAACGCAAGATGTCCTCCACAGTCGGGATGTACTCGGGTGCTGAGATTCTGTCCAGGTCATTCAGGTAGTAGGCAGTGTTGTCCTCAAGGTGATACTCGTTGGAGCGCTGGAAACACTCTTGGACTCCTGAATCGCCCCACAATCGTTTCATCACGCCTAGAAGCTCGGGCGTGATTTCCCCCTTGCTCTCAGCAGGACCCGTGAGGGCGAAAAGTTGGACAGCGTCATAAGCCCGGTCAGGGTTGTGGAAGTCAATCTTGAGTGTGGCGAGAGCTCGGATGATGCGTGTGAGCGAATCGATGGCGTTGTAAAGGATCAACGGTTTGTATTCCTTGCAAGCTTCAAGGTTGAACCCACCACTGTGGATGATTTTCATTTGCTTGACAATGGTGCTCTTGCCTGAGTTGCTGGTACCAAGGAGAAGAAGTTTGATCTCGCGTCGCTGTCGCTGGCTCTCTGAGCGAAGGTGCCGGTCAATGCGCCTCGAGCGCCTGGCTGCCTCTTTTTCCTCCGAACTCTGCCGGCACCCCATGGTCAGAAACACACTCCACAACACGGAGAATGTACAGGCCACAAGCACAAAGCAAACGTTTGACAACACGCGGCCCGAGGTGAGGTTGGGAAAGAAGCGTAAATCAAGGGAATCAAGATGGTGCCGAAGAGAAGAGGCAGGACTAATAACTTGTCAAGTATTACTTAGGCTACTTGCATGGTCCAAGTCCAACAGTTTATGCGTTTTTTTTGTTTGTTTTTTTGTGATCTATCACAAAACTGGCATTTCTTGCTACCAGAACATTCTGAAAGAAGGCAACATCCAAGCCTGGTTCACTAACTTGGTTTCCTTTTTTTATATCCAGTCACTTGGGGGGCTATACCAGGGGACACCCCCCCAGAAAGCGACGGGTGAAGTGAGTCTGTCAGTGTTGAAGGAAAGAGTGTAGCTCAAGCAAAAGCACCTCTACGTCCACCCACGTGTTATAAAGCCAGTGATCCTCGGTATTCCACCAGGCACGATCATCTGATCTTCAGTTCACTTTGTAAATGTCTTTTCTCCTAGTGCTGGTCAGACCTCATCCTTTCTACACACATCTACACACTTTTCAGACTTCTGGGCACCAGATTGTCCCACTGTTTCCTCGTTGCATAAGCCAACACTTCTCACGCAGCCAAAGGCATGGGTTCCTGAAGGATAAATAAGAAGCAGACATTAGGTTTCATGACAGGCAAATGGACGTGTGGAGTAAAATCAGTGGTTAAAATAACAGAGATGAGTGAGCATGGACCTCTCGTGGTTTAGTGGGACTGTCTAAGTGTGTGTGTGTGTTCATTTGACATGCTTGGCTTTGAAAATGGATAATCTTGTGAGATTGGTGTAAGTCTGAATTTCTGTTTCCAAACACTTTTTTCCCAAACAACCACTGATTTATTCCCCTTGCTGATTCAAATTATCTCTGAATTTTCTGTCGTACTGCCATGATTGAGAGATAGTTTTCTATTCGTTGAAAAATTACCTCCTGCTGTTTGGTCATTTCTGTTTTTTTTTTTCTTTTTCAAACATGTGACAGACAGATTATAATTAGACTATTAATTCTGTTTAAGCTTTCGTTCCCTGAATACTAAAGCAAATTTCCAGAAACCAATGCAGTTTAAAACCTGTTAAGAACCTGTATGCAAATCTAAATAACATTAAAACACACACACACACACACACACACTTTGTTCAGGGTTCTTTCTCAGCAAACAATGACACTTGAATTACACAAGTAGAATAAACAGGCAGCTACTAGATACACCTTTGTGGCTGCGAAAGTGGCCCATTCAAATCCAGGGTACACACACACACACATTTTCAATGTTCTCATTCGTTCCAGACCTAGCTACCATGCTATTTGCTTTCCAGCTTTGACTGTGTATTCTCTTCTTACGTGTTTACTTATTCCACTTGATTTCTGCATTCTTGTGTTGCCCCAAAGCAAATCAGTGCACGCAGACACACACACACACACACACACACACACACACACACACACACACACACACACACACACACACACACCCAGACAGGGTGCGAAACGAAAACAGATGCAGAATAGATGTCCTTGCCTTTAGACATCACTTTTCCAGCCTGTTGGCTGCTTACATTACCCGACAGAAAGCTAAATAAGATAAGGAAACTCGACGATTTCACTCAAACAGCAAAGAGTTTTGCTAAAAGAAATATAGTGATAACACATCGCTCATATCCTGCTGTAGGGGGCAAATATTATCAGACATATAAAGACTTTTAACCAGGTTTCAAACATGTTCTGGGTAAGTGTTAATCTTAGGAATGTGTTTACATTTCAGTTTAGCATGACTGCAACGCGTGACTGAAAGTGGAATTATGTTCACTTTAAAAAATAGTCAGGATTCAATTCTCACAAAAGCAAAGCACAGGGAAGGTTTTGTGCTCATGTCATAAATGATTGCTTGTGATGCACTGATAATCAACAATACATACACACACACAAACCTTTTTATCATTTTTCTTCAATTGGAAATTAAATTGTATGTTCATGAAAACAAACAAAAAAAAACATGGTCTTTTAGGTTGGACTATTGTAACGCCTTACTGTCTGGTTGTTCAGCTAGGTGCATAAACAAGCTTCAGTTAGTCCAGAATG
>JAQQZT010000009.1:23648332-23669932 GCA_030068275.1 Clarias platycephalus | reverse complement strand
TGAGGGAGCCCCCTAGTGACGGGGAGGAATTGGCCACGACTAAATTGGGGAGAAAATTGGAAATACCCCCCCCCCCCAAAAAAAAAAAGAATAACACATCAAAAAATAAACAAATACAAATACTAAAAATCTACATAAATTCCATATTGTGATTATTATGCAATTAATTGTGCAGCATTAATACTAAAATAACACAAATAATTCCAAACTCAAGTCATCCGCAGATGAATGATGCGAATTGTAATTCTCTTCAGTGACCCTTTTGGCTTTTCAGCTGCAAAACAAAAAAGAAGATTTCTTTCAACTCATCCTTTATTAGATAAATGTTTGTCCACAATACGAGGGGCGTTCAAGTCACAGAGGGACTTTTGATTGTGCAGAATAACAAAACACAGTTCTGAGAGTTAAAAACTCCCTTTATTTCGCTATATAATCTACACTGCTACACTAATGCACTTATCCCAGTGTTTCACTAGTGCTTAGAAACCATCAAGGCAGAAAGTTCTCTCAGTACACCAAAGCGATGATTGAACTGTCTGCTTCACGTCTGAAATGCTGGCCTCCCAGGAACACCTTTTATAGCCAAAGCAAGTGGAAATGCCTTGGAGCGAGTGTCAGGACTGTACGGGCATTGCGGCAATAACTCCCAGCTGAGGTTCTGTAATGTGAAAGTGGTGCTGTGGGCAGTATAAGGTTTCTGCAGGACATTGGGAGGACAGCGTTTCAGATGTGAAGATCATGGTTTCGATCTGGTGTTGTGCAGAATAACTGGGTTCTGTTATTTTGCACAATCAAAAGTCCTGCGATGACTTGAACGCTTCTCGTATCATGGGCAAACAATTATCTAATAAAGGACTAATTTATTTACTTTTTTTTTTTTTTGGAACTGGAAAGCCAAAAGTGTCAACTCACTGAGAAAACGTACTACATTGACGGTATTTTCTGGATAATCAAAGGTGCCGGTTTGACTTGCCGCTTGTATATCGACTACATTCAATACTTATCTCTAACAGGCAACAGTGCAAAGAGTTTTTCTTCTCCATTAATGCACATTAAATAAATTGCAATGCAAGTGTAACTACATTGTGTCTATTGATTTAAAACAAACGAATTATTCATGTTTCTTTATTAACCTCACAGTTACTTACATTTGCTCGTTGCCTGTTGCTAGGAATCATCCTACTGTATGTGGTTTAACCGAATGCTCTGAAATTAACATTCCCTACTCGGTAAAGCTTATTTATTTAGTATCGCGTACTGTATGTACAGTGTATATTTATACTGCACGTATTTATCCATTTAAACAGCAAAATTGGATCCTGCCTCACGCTTAAGATGCTGTTTATATTCAGAGTCTATATAAAAAGCAGAGATCATTTCACCATGTACACACACACACACACTCTCTCTCTCTCCAACTGAAGATTAAACAGAAGGCTCTGTCCCGACCCACCTTTCATTTCCCCTCTGTTTGCCTAAACCTTTCATTTCCTTTAACCCACAGGTGTAATAATCATCACATGGAAAAAAAACTAAAAAAAACGTTGCACTCAAACTGAATCTCAGTTCCTCTTACATACAGAAGTAGAGGAACTGTCACACAATTCACACTTTGTTACTCACACTGAACATGTCTGCCTCGGAGGTGAGATCACACCTGCTAATCTGAAAGCAGTTTCTTTTTACCCAGCACACACAATGTTGAGATTGACTCTCGCTTGAGTACTCGATGAGAAGACAATACTTTAATTCTGTTTCAAAGAAGAAAGTGAAACAGAAGAGTCTTTAATACTTGAGTCTTTAAATTTTAGTACAATATGATCGTTTGTTTGCAAAATGAGATCTGAGATGAGCTTGTTATCTTTTTGAGTCAAAAGCACAAGACAACATATTAGTTAGTCTGTTTCGGTTCACTATGAATCACTATGAATTCTGTATGATTTTGCAAAACGCTATAAATCCGTCTTGCCGTAAGGGATAAATCATATTGCAAAGTTATTGTGTTTGTCGCCATGATAATTTTACTATCAATTTTGTATCAATAATATGTTTAGTTTTAATAAATAATTCAGCAAACACATTCTTTGATTGCATTTTGTATGAGAGAGCAAATTGCAGGGAGCAAATTGGAACAAGGATGAAAGTGTTGAGTTTTGTTACACAGAAAACTTTTTAATTACAAAGATTGTTGAAGATCCTGGAAAACATTTTTAAAAAACAATACGGAAAGTTTAGTTTAAAACGCATCAGCATTCTCCTCTAGCACGTCAATCCATGAAAGAGTTTATTTTATTTTATTATTTTTAGAGAAGTCCGTGACTGCTGGGTAAACTATGTCGCTAAGCTAAATGGCAGTATCAGAATGTAAACTTCCTTTTACTCAGCTTTAATATTTTCCAACAGTCCATCAAATGCATTCAGTTAATTCACAGAAATTCCTATTTGACCCAGAAAAAAAGCGATGTGATTGGTTACTTTTTGCTCATTTTGCTACGCAATGCATCCATTCACTATTGTGCTTTGATGGAAAAAAAAAAATATTTTAAAGCTTCCATAGGAAGGCTATACAACAGTTTAAAAAAAAGTTTTTAATTAAAATTATTTTTTTGATTAATGCATTTATCGCATTTTGCAGTGAAATCTATCATGTTGACAAAATAAGAAATATGACAATACCATAAATTACATGACAACATAATATTCACAAAAGCCTAGAATATAGCCATTAATCTTTATGTGTATTTTTTTACTTTGCAAATATCCACACTAACACACCCATTTACAATACGGGCAATTTGGAAACACCAGTCAGCCTCCAGCGCATGTCTGAGGAGTGTAGGATAAAACCAGCAAGAAACAAGCTTGAAGAGAACATGCAAACTCTGTGCACATGGAACAGAGGCGAGAGTCTGGTTGCAACACACGTTAGAAAACCATGAAATTCAATATTAAGGCATAAATACCGCCATAAATTTAGATCAGTCTTGCGTGTAGCTAAATTAATGTTTTAAGGAATTAATGTTAGGATTGGAATTTGGTAGATTACAAAGTTTATACTTAGTTAGTGATATAACAGTTGATTTTGTAATGAATGAAATATTCAAATGTTTGAAGTGTGCTATAATTAGAAAAATAAGCAGAGTTACTGTAACTATGGCTAAGTGCAGTCATTTTCCTAAAGTATAACAGCATGTCGTTTTATTCCTCTTATACCACAGCAATTGACTAGTTATCGATTTTTATTTATTAAAACCTTTAACATTATCTGTTCCAACCATTTATACACAAATCTACATATATCGATTCTATTCATTTAAGCAGAAAACAATAAAACTGGATTTGGTAAGGACATGCAATTAAACATTATGTCCTAAAAATAAATAAATTAATTAATTAATTAAATTATAAATAATTTTTTTTTTTTTAATATTTTTTTTTTGTTGTTGTTGTTGTTAAAATGTATTTATTTATTTAGATATTAATTACTTGATTGTTTTTAATTTATTTCATTTAAAATATGATTTTAAATGATTTATAGACAGACAAATCAGGCTAATAAAGAGGCTTTGCTTGGGAGATGTTAACCCTCAATAAAACGAGAATAATGATACGACAGCTTTCATCGTCTTTAAACACATGCTGAGTGCTCTGAGAGAAAATCTTACAACATCTTAATACATGTGTGTGTTTATACTGTGTGTGTCGTGGGCGGCGCTGCTGTTTTGTTTGCATGACGCCTCGGCTGGAAACCACCTATTAAACTGCGAGGATGAAATTTTATCTCTGTCCCACATAATTAAAGTCTTCATACTGTAATGCAAACTGCTGCAGCTTAACCCTAACAGTTCTCACCCTGCTTTCGTCCACCTGATCTCCCACCAGCTATTATTCTGTTTCAAGACAAACATTCCCACTGTCTCCAGATGTCTCCTCTGTGTCCCGAGCACACTAAACTCTACACCCTTCTGGAGCTGCCTGGCCAAACGAAGAGGCAAAGCCAAGTGCTCGGAGTTCACATAGAGTTTAGGGCCTGCCATCTGCAGTGCTTTCAGTGCACCGCTGACGTCAAAGCACCATCCCCCCAACCCTGGCCTTTAATATATTCTGGTAAACTATTGGGGTGGGAGAAGGGAGGAAGGGTTCCTGTGTCTGTCACATTAACACTTGCTTTCACCTCCACGTGACTCATGGCCCAGAAACAGACAGACATTGATTACTGTGCTCAGCAGTTTGAGTTTTGGTACAATGCCACCATACCGGATCGTCACAATGAGAACGCACGTGTTAAGAGTTCTGGGTGTTAGACCGGTGATAGGGAGCTGAACAGGGCATGCATTGAACCATGCACGAATCACAAACAAAAATGTAAAAAAGGGAGTTGCCAAAAAAGAAGCAAGCTTCGTTTTATTGACAGTGAAGGAGGCGTGACCTCTGTCAATGCCTGTCAATGTCGGAGAAGGAGGCGTGGCCTCTGTGCCCGTCAATGTTGGAGAAGGAGGTGTGACCTCTGTGCTATCAATGTCACAGGAGGCATGACCTCTGTGCCTGTCAGTGTCAGAGAAGGAGGCGTGGCCTCTGTCAGTGTGACTGAAGGAGGCGTGACCTCTGTGCCTGTCACTTTCAGGAAGGTTGAATGCATTCTGTGCATTCATTTTCAGTAAAAAGGGCTGAAAATTTATCTCTGTCTCTATAGAGATATTTGGTGCACACCATTCTCAGTGATGGAGGTGTGACTTGTCAGGTTTACCGAAAGAGGTGTGGCCTGTGTCTATGTCTTACTCAAAATGAAGGTGTGGCCTCTGTGCCTGTCAATTACGATAAAGGAGGAATGACCTCTTTGCAGGACTCACTCAGAATAGAGGCATGGTCTATGTTCACTGAAGGAGTTCAGTGCCCTCTCTGTCTGTCATTACACAGTAAAAGAAATGTGGCCACTGTGGCCTGACAGTCCCAGCTAAGAAGCCATGGACCACATAAAATTGTTATTTTAGGTAGTAGGGTATTTATACTAAACTATAAATAAGGTTTTGTGTTCTCTGTTTTTCTCCCATGTTGATAAATGATGAACTGATAACTTCAAATCGCCCAGCGTGTGAATGAGTTTGAACATGCGTAGTGAATAGCATCTCATCACATAAGTTTCTAAGTAATATTAAGACTTTTTATTAGGTGGCATGGAGGCTTAGTGGGTAGCACTATCGCCTCGCCCAACCAGGGTTAAGGGTTCTTGTCTCCGCTCTGTGTGAGAAGCATAGTCCAAAAATATGCAGTGTAGGTTGACTGGCGTTTCCAAATTGCTGATAATGTGAATGGGTGGTTTGTGCCCTGTGATAGACTGGCACACCATCCAGAGAGAACCAGGCCTCGTGCCCTGAGTTTCCTGGGAGAGGATCCAGGTCCCCAGGACCCTATATAGGATACATGGAACTCAGAATTAATCCTGAAACTAATATTAACATCAGACAAGACTGTGTAAGGGTGGAACAGTTGTGTTGCTATCAAAGTAATAAACAGCGAGCTTCAGTCTAAACTCAAACTCACAGAATAATAAGAGAAGGTCGGATGACCGTCACACACCAGCTGGCACGTGATTGGCCACTTTAATCACACTGAAAGCCATAAACTGTAAAAAAAAAAAAAACAATCTGTAGTTGCACACAAACCCCTTTTGTTTCTCTTCTTGGAAATCAAAGGACAAGCACTGGTTTGAATGTTTGCTCCGAAACGTGGTTTGGTAGAGGAAGTGGCCCAAAGGAAAAAAAAAAAAAAAAAAAAACATTCTCATGTCATTGTATTCGATTTCTCAAAAATGTTGCCTTCAGTTAATTATTGCTCCTTCCCATTTTCCCTTAAAAACGTTCTGTTATTAAAGACAACGGTTTTCAATCTGACTGCATTGGAAATGGATTGTGGCATCGGAAACTTTAATGGATGACACATGACTCCAAACAGCCATTTAACTGTTCTAGTGAATTCCAGCTCTCAGGATCATGAGTCTTTTTGGCAGATAGGGACGAGCGAGGAAAAATGGAAGATAATCAGATAAAGACAACGTTCAATTTTAAGAATGCTTGATTTTTCAACCATTAAACAAATCTTTCTAGAATTACCAAGGAACCAATGTCGTATTACTGCTCACAAAAAAAAAAAAAAAAAACAGTCTAGGAATATCTCTAAACCTTTAAAATGGCAGGGTTTATGGAGAGTCATGATATGCAAATTATAAATACATTAACATTATCCTGATATTAACTTTGAAATAAAAACTATAATCACGTATCCAGCTGCTAGTAAGCTAGCTCACATTTGTCCCAGGTCTGATTCAGTATTTATATAGAGTAATATTATCAAAGATTTAAAAGATGTAACATTATATACAAAAGGAATAAACCATGTTAGCTAATGCTAAAAGGTTTTGTGACTAAGAATAACCCTTCAGTCTCTGATATGTTAGATTTAAGATAGTTTAAGAAAGTTTGTAAGAATAAATAAATGTGACTTTAGTGCTAAGTGAGTGTATTAGCATGATTTATCCCACTTTACAGCATAACTGTTTGGATTTCAGCTTCCTACATGAAACAGCATCCTCTCAGTGCTTACGGAAGGTTCTGGTAAAAACAAACAACACCCAAACCCTGACATTTTTTAGTGTTAGCCACTTTAGCTTGTATGAGGAAAAATTTGTTTCTAATTTGCAAGTGATTACAAAAATAAAAGCTAGACATGGAACATTTAGCTTATTGTACAAAAGCTTTTGTTAACTTTGTAAACGACATGCAGTGTTAATTATGCTAGCTTTCATTTTTATACACATTTGCTATCCTTAGGATCAGACACTATAGTGCTTAGTATCAAAGTGCCATGGTAATACTATGGTATATTATGGTCTATCACTCATCATGTGCTCTAATTACCATAGTATAATGTTAGTTAGTCACAGTATAGTACATTCTGTAACTTACATGACTAAGTAATAGCAACCATATAAAAAAGCTACACGTAAGCGTTCATTGTTTTGACGACTTCCACTTTTCAGTGTTAGCCATGTTAGATTTCTGGTTATATATGCTCATAAGTGCTCTTGGATAACTTCTCAGTCAATAATAGCTAACACAAGCTTGGTTCTCAATTTTGTAAACAAACAGAGCGGAAAACAACCGGCACAAAAAGCCCATTATATCAAAGACTCATGCAAAGACATGTACCTAAATTCCAACCGAAGATGCCTTGTCATATCGCTGCGATATTTCATCAATCACAGCTATGACAACTTAATAACATGCTGGTAGTATTTAGCAGTTCATACTGACCCCAAAATGTGATTTGATGAAAGAACTGGTGTTGTGCAACGATATCTCCACATCTCCATTAAAACTGTAAAGGTACAAGCTGGAACACTGCGCTGTTCTGACAGTAAGATGTAAACGCTGCTCATTTGCTCGCATAAGTGATGAGATATTAGCATAGCAGCAGTGCTTTATTAATTAATGTCCTTTTTTTTATCCCAGTGACTGTGAATCATTACAATAGTCAGACCTGAGAGATGGGAACCAAACTCACCTACAAAACTTTTTACACTGTTCCTAACTGTTTAAACTTTAATGTATAGGATTAAAGTGTACAAGGGGTGTTCAACTCAAAACCGGATTTCTGATGGAATATCTGGTGATCCTTGTATGAGAGCTGTTCAACTCAAACCTGAAATATCTGGTAAAATGAGGCATAAAAGACGTTTACAAAAGGCCTCGAGCACAACACGGACATGAGACACTTACAGTAGTCGCAGTAAAATATTTGAATGGTGCAAAGGTTTTTAAAAAAAGCAGAGGTGGTTTGAAGCCCACTGCAATCGTGAATGAACATTCAGTGACAGATCCTTGAAAATCGATGGATAACTTGTCGCCAACTTATGGAAGAAATGCATCTGTGTGAACTGTACACACAATCAACACCACTTGCAGGAACTCGGCTGGGAGTTATCGCCACATTGCCAGTACAGTCCCGACCTCACTCAAAGCCATTTCCACATGTTGAAGCCATTCCTGGGAGGCCAGCGTTTCAGACATGAAGTAGGGAGTCCGATCATGGCTCTGGCCTACTGAGAAAACTTTCTACTTTCATGGTATCTACTGTAAGCACTAGTGAAACACTGGGGTAAGTGCATTACTGTAGGGGAATATATATTATATACTGTAGAGAAATAAAGGGAGATTTTGTCATTCATAACTGTGTTCTGTTATTCAGCACAATCAAAAGTTGTATTTGTTACCTAGTTAAAGTTAAACATTCTTTTTGAATGCACTTCTAAAAAGAACTGGACTTGAATAAGATTTTATGAATTTGTTCTTTATTCTGTCTTCTACTGAATTGTTGAAATGTTTCTCTTACTTTATGATGAGTCAAATACTCTGTTTTAAAATCATTGCATGTGATTTTTTCAGCATCCTGCACTGAAAACCCCAAATAAAGAGTAAACTACTTAACAGGATTAAAAGTAAAAAAAAAAAAAAAAGTACAGTAAGATTAACTCAAGAAAATCATGCAATACACAAAAAAAGCCCCATGACACTCAAACACACACACATCCACCTGACTGAGAAACACAAACACAGGGAACTAAGAAAACTGTACTGAAAGTCTCGATCTTTTAAAACATTTCATGACAGAACATTCTCAGACTTTAAAGTCGATACACAAAACAAGAAATATTAAAAATTAAACCCATCCACACGGTTCAAAAATAAACCAGGGTAAAGTTTTGCAAGCACATACTGTATGCAAATCGAGTTTTAAGACCTTGCCCCAATTTAGTGCGAAGTCAGCTCAAGTAAAACAACTTTTTTTTTTTTTTTTTTTAATCCTTGTCAGCTCTGGCAAAACGTTAAATTTATCCTGGTAAAGAAAGTACAATATAGATTTTTGGTTTTTATAGATCTTAAAGCATTTTCCTTCTGGTATTGAAAAACTGAAATTAGTATATACGGTATACTGAAGCACTAAATACAGTGGGTGCCAAATGTATTAAGACAACATATGCCATGTATTATAGTATTTATCTCTCTGTGCACAAAACAGCTGATGTCACCAATTAGTTCTTGCTGATCTGTCTGAAGATTCGTGCTAATTAAAATAAGCTGGTTTAGTTAATGGATGGAACAAATATGTGGCACGACTTTTACTTTCTAAAGCCAATTTGACTTTTTACTTTCTGAAGGCAATTTTGCGGACTTGTGAACTCTAGTGAACAACTTTCTGTACATGATCTTCAGGAAGCGATCGAGCAGGCACGGATTGAGCAAGTGACACCAGAGTACTGCAGATGTCCAGCCAGATCCATCAGGTTTTGAAGAAAGGGCTTCATACTAAATACTGATTGTTGTATAGAAATTTCACTGCATAAAGTAAAAAAAATCCTATTATCTTGTCATTATAAAAATAAAATCAAAACATCATCAAAACGTTGAATTTCACTTTTTTTCTCTATATCTTTCTCAAAATCAATATCAATCTATATCAATCTCAAAATGACACCTAGGCGTAATTTAGCAGCGGGTCAAACAGTTACTGAATGGAAGTTCATGGGTTCAAGCCCTAGTACCCTAAAGTTGCCTCAGTTGTGCCCCTGAGCAAGGCTTTTAACCCTATCTGCTCCAGGGGTGTTGTATCCTGTTTAAACCCAACTTATTTACTGGGATATGTGAAAAATCACTATGCTCTCAGATACATGTGACAAACTAATAAAAAAATAAGATTAAAATAATTCACTCGTAATCTTCATTTTTTAAATATTCTTTTCAATTCATATTATTCCTTTGTTTGATTTTATGTTGTTTGATGCATTGTAGCTTTTTTAAAACTATACCTTGAGTACTTTAATCCTAACTGCTCCAGGGGTCGCTGTATCATGGCTGACCCTGCGCTCTGACCCCAGTTATGCTGGGATATGCAAAGAAGGAATTTCACTGTGCTGTAATGTATATGTGAGAAATAAAGGGTGGGGTTTGAACCTGGGACCTTCCGAACCGTAGTCCAATGCATCAACCACTGAGCTACCCCTGACCCTATTATCATTATTATAGTGTTGGTAGAAAACTGTTCGCATAAACAGCAAATCAGGGAAGTACAAGTACCATGGAAACCTCAGAACCTGTCATGTGATGACCAAACACCATAGAAACCTGCCTTCCCTTTTCTGATCAACACCACGGGTCAGATGTGCACAAACAATCTACATCACAGGGTTAATCATATTTAAACAAGTCGATAATGAACAAAATGTTCCAGATTAGATACAGAAATATTATAATGGAAGTCTGAATAGATAACTTGTGTGTCTTGCTAAAGTACAGTAGCTAACAAGTAATGAGCATGAAAGCTTTTGATGGTATAACAAAATCCTTATGTGCTTGTTTCAGATGTCCTCATGCCTTGTATAAGCGGCATTAAACACGTCTTTGCTAAAGAAGACAGCACAAGACAGAAAGACTGTCTATATTTTATTTTTTGTTTTTGGATCCCTTATAAATTATAATTATGAATCTCATTTCATCATTTTTGTTGTTGTTGCTCTTATTCTTAAATTTTTTATAATTATCATTATTTATTTTTATTTTGGGTTAGTTCAGATAGACCAGACAGGAAAAATGTTTCTGTTTCAGGACATCAGTATCCTCTTTCTGCCCTTTTGAATCACTGGTGTTGCACTGGAGCTCAATTGCGTCATGAACTAGGGGGAAGATTGCAGGTTTCAGAGAGACGGCCCGCTCGTACTATTCAGGCTGTTCCATTATGCAAGATCACGCTGCTGTGGCCTTAATGGAGTTATATTAATCCATTAATATGCACACTGGACAACAAACAGTAAAAAACATGAAATATGGTATATGACACACTATACTCTTTAACTACTAATAGATCAACTTGTTGGAGTTCATTTAAACAAAACAAAAAGCTCATGGATTTGATCTAGACACTAAATGGTGCACTTTATTTTTTCGTACTGTTTATATGAGCCCCTAGACTTGCGAGCGCAGAGAATCGGAGATGGTGGAGCAAGGCGAGTGCGCAGGCTAGAAAAACATCCAGTGATTAAGCCTGGACTCAAGTTCCAACTGCAGCTGGAGAAGCTCCAAGCCTGTGTTTAATATGAGCGCAGAGAGTAATCTTATAACACACCAGGCCTCTACGGTCAGAAAAAAAAACCAGAGAGAAATGGTCGGGGTTCTCCAGAAGCCCCTTTCCTGCATGTAAAGACGCTTAAATCACAGAGCAAAGTTCACGAGTGGAAAACGGCCTCAAACTCGAGTGGAGAGGAGGAAGTTGCGTGAGGAAGACAAGGCTCAAGATTATCAGGATGAAGTCATTCGGATTTTCCGTTAATTCCTTCCATTCCGTTTTCCGCGTAATGTTCTTATTTCAGACGCGAAATACCCACTGGTGTGAAAGTCTGAGGACGCTGGAGCCCTGTGGCTGTTAGGTGGAGTCTTTGCCGTTGCAGCACTGAAATGCACACAATACAGCTTCATATGAGTCATCTCTCAATCGCCGTCTTGAGATTAGTGTCATTGCTGTGAAAGAATCCAGGTTTCAAGCTGTTTTCTGGCTAATACTGTACGTCAGATTATCATATTAGGTTCTTTTTAGATTAGCGGACTTTGGCATCAAATCAAATCGACACGAATATTAAAAATGTTATTGCGAGATTGCGATGGTCTTGTCATGTGGTTATGTTTGCTTTGATTTGTGTTTTAGTTCTGTATTCATCCTGTCCTGTTATTTGTTTGTTCCTGATTCTGTTCTGCGATACGTCTTGATTAGTGTGTTTTTTTTTTTATTCAAAGCTGTGCAATTAAATCGATTTTATGTTTGATTAATACCACTCATTTAAATTTAAATTTAACATGCAAATGTTAAATGCCTAAAATGAACAAAGAAAATACAAACTGCTTTGCATCTTTAGCAAAGAACATTATGTCATTGCTTCTTCTTCTTCTTCTTCTGGAGAACAGAGTAGAAGATGGAAACATTGGTTATGTTTCAAGTCATATTCAATTCACAATACCCAAAGATCATGTTTAATCGAATTCATAAATATATCTCTGTTAGGTGGGAGAGCCATCCATTAGATTCACCTTAAAGCTTTGGGATAGCACGCACAAAAGCATCACATGTCATACACCTCGTAAAACATATGTTCAACTTCATCAAGTGAAAAAGGTTATTAATTGTTTTTCGCAATAATACTCCTTTACAGCTATTTCAACTGAGATTTTTTTTAAATAATTTGTGAAATATGTTTGTGCAATAGACATAAACTTTGCCCATTTAATTTTTAAACAGGTCACTGTGGATGAAAAATTAAAACTACCCGAGTCAGTCGATCCAGAAAGATTAATCAAACATTTGACCATTTTAGCAACACAATTTACCTCTAGAAAATGACGAGCGACTATATTTTCCTTCCAAATCTACATGCTAATTTGGTCAGGATGTAAAGAATGATCAATACTGTAGATTTTTACTGTAGACCAATTCATATATATGTGAAGAATAAAGACTGTGCTTTCCTTGCTTCTTCTAAATCTGGCTTATCAGCAAGAGTCCAGTGTGTATCTTCCCTCACAGCAAAGTGCTTACTATAAGTCACATCAGTATTTCCTATTATCTCATTATCAAGAATGGTACGTCTCCATCTCCATCTTCATCTCTATCTCCATCCAAATATTTGGACGGATCCTGAGAGCAACAAATGACAAACCCACAACAATCACATTTGTCCAAGACTTTATGTCCTCAGGGCTGACCCTGGATATTTCACTGAACGCCGCCTGCTCAGGCAGCCTCGCCGAACAATAAGAGTCAGTATTTAGTGTGTTGGCGTAAACACGTCACTGTAGAGTGTGTCGGCACTGAACAGCTCCAGTGCATAGTGAGCTTTTTTGTAAAGGCAAGAGACACATTTGTCCCTCATATGCCTGTGGTAGTGAGTAGTCTGGCGACGGAGCGCATCATGACAGTTGTATGTCTTTGTGCCTTTGTGTGTATAAACAAGTTAACGTCCCTAATTCAGAAACAGCACTGCAGCAGCACTATGCATAAAATCCTTTACAGGCCAAGAGCCTGGGTTCATACCATCGATTAAAATGTAGAAAAAAAAAATCTGTGTGACGTTGATGGTTCATGGTGACAGATGGGCTGCAGTCGATCTGCAAGTTTTTGGCAAAGGTTTTACAACTTAAGGCTTGAGAGCGGCACTGAGGTTTGGTTGGGTATTGTATGTGGGCTTAGGGTCATGGGCCTAGCCCAAGGGGCAAGCAATGGCAACCCAGAGGTGGTGGGACTCGAACCATGTGACGCTCCAACCAGCCACTCAGAATCTCAGTTGCCGAGCCCTTGATCTTCTGGAACATTTATGACAACACTCTCTAGAGTTTACACAGAATGATGGACCACCTTGCTAACAAGCAACTCGTTGAACCTAACAGGAAGGTTGAAGTGTCTCACATAACCACTCGTTATAATTGTGATGAGCAGAAAAGCATTTCCTAACACATTGCGAGATGAATTTTGAGGTTAAAGAGACATAAGAGAAGAAGAACACATTGGGTTTATTTTTTGCCATTTCAAGGTCTACCAAAACTAGACAGTTGAAGAAATAAAAAAAAAAACTTGCCTATTTAAAAAAACTGAGATAACCGTATGATTCTAACCTTCATGGCACATGCAACACCCAGATTTTTTTGGTGTTGGTGGTGATCCTGTTTAGCATTAGTTCCAGTTGGTCCCAGTCTTGAGTAGGTATCAAAAACCATACAGATGGATCTTTAGTCGATGAACTGGTGTGTGATTCAATAGGGGTATTTTGGTGGTAGCTCAGTAGTTAAGGCATTGGCCTACGTTCCAGAAGGTTCAAACCCTAGCACAAATGTAAAGATTTGCTTTCATTTTTCTAGTACATGTACAATATGTTTCAATAGATTTTTATTAGAAATATGGATTTATTACCTACTTTTAATGCCCAGTTACTTTTCACCCACACTGTATAATGACACTTTGGATAAGCCCATCTGCCAAATACTGTAAAGGTAAATTCAAAAGGCACGTTTTTTTTTTAAATTTGAGCTGCCAAAACTTCTAGTAACCATTGGATTGGGAGGAATGCTGAGTAATGTACTGTAATTTTCATATTCAGACTAATGAGACGCCAGTCTGGTATTGGGCAGTCTCAGCAGCGTGTCTCCGTGGGGAAGAGCCCCGTTCGCTTCAGCTCTCACACTTAATGTTGCACTCGGCCGGGGGTGCGATTTCATTACTCGCTCTAGATGCCATCGCACAGAGAGAGAGAGAGAGAGAGAGGGAGCGTTAGAAAAACAGTGCATGGTCTCGGGCAGAAAAAGGGGCAGACGGTTCAGCTCTCACCTACGGCCTTCACACGGCGCTCCGCTCTATTTATGGTAACCAGCGTGAATCTGTGATCCGTTCGTACTCTAGTGCATGTGTTGATTAGCAGTGGTCTATAACAACGCACAGGCTTTACTTGTTTAGGAGTAAAAGCTTTATTTTAGTCCTGATAATGGCTCAGTGTATAGTGCTAATCATTTCATCGAGGGGCGTTAGAGAGGAAAACCCGCTAACGGGACACAACTGATGTTAGCAAAGAAGATTACACACAAAAATCTCACTCTTGTGTTACTGACAACTTTAGATGCAAAAATATTTTCTAAACTTTGTTATGAGCTGTCATCTAATGTTTACTTTTCTCCATATGACTCCACAGAGACTGATGCTAAGTGTAGTAAATGCTAAAAGACTTAGCCAAGCTAAGACTTCACTTAGCACTCTGAGGTAAAAACCTGTTTTTTGTTCTGTTTTATTTCCATTTATGTATGATATCTCTCTCATTTCCGCACTGTCCAAAAAAAGATTTAATGGTTATGAGGTAATTTATTTGTTAGCTTTGGTTATCAGCTAGTTTATCTTGGAAACTAGGGCAAGGTTGATACTCGAACGGGTAAATCAGAATTTATGTGACTTTTTGCCTCTGTGCACGCGTGGGACGCTCGCTGACGTCATCAGTGAGCACAGGCAGCGTGGGGATTTCATAGCAGTGCTAGCAATAGCTGCTAAAACAGGATCTAGCTTTCTTTCTTCTTCCGGACCTCAAAAAATATAGTCGACTAACTGCTCACCATCCTCCAGAGCAAAACCCCAAGCACATTGTTGCTAAAATCACATCCACTGTTTGAAATGCTTGATGCTTGACTCGTGATGTACTGTATTATAGCGCAGATGACGTGAGCAAAGACGTTTCAATATGTACACGCGTGCCGTTTCAGAGGACAGACATGTCCATATTAGAGTCAGATGAAAATGATTTGTACGCAAGAACATGAACCAACATGACATACAAATCTGATCTGCTAAAAATAAATAAATAAATAAATCGTAATCGAGTAATTTCAAAGTAGGACGCCCAGCGTATCATTCGTCCTCCTTTCTTTCCATCATAATTCGTTCCGGAAGCGGGCTCGTATTCCAAAACACTTGTAAACCAAATAGAATTTTCCCATAAGAAATAATGGAAACTCAAATTATTCGTTCCACAGCCCAAAAATATAAATAGAAGCCTGAACACACGCGCTTACAAACACAAAATAAAATATGTTTTACACACACATTGTGGTATAGTAAACAGATGGGCACGGATGTTGATTATACCAGTAAGAGACGAGCACTAAGACCCAGCAGGGGAGACGATTACCCACAATTCCGTAGCACAAGAGAGAGAAAAACCGTTGGCTCAGTTGTGATCACATGACGCACGGCGTCAAAACAAGAAGTGCATGCGTCATACATGGTACTCGGTGCTCGTAAAACAAGACAATGCTCGCTTTCCAAATTAAAATTTATTAAAAATCTTTGCTCGTCTTGCGGAACACTCGTAAACCGCGTTACTCGTAATCCAAGGTAATTCTTTTGATTGTGTAAAGCTGCTTTGCGACAATGACAATTGTTAAAAGCGCTATACAAATAAAATTGAATTGAATTGAATAAAAGCGATTGACATTATGGTGACAGTATGGTGAACACCTGATCCTTAAAAATCAAGAGGATGGGATGGAAAAGACTCATCTGTCTAAGGGGAACTGTCACTGACACAATCATTCATTGCCACATCCCCCATACTGTCCTGAACTCGCTCTAGATCAACTCCACATGTTTGTGCCATAAAAGAGGTTCCAGGGTTTCAGACGTGAAGCATGGCAATCCGATCACGTCTCTGATGTACTGAGAAAACTGTCTACCTTGTGAAACACTGTTTGTAACAGGTGATTATTTCGGGACATAAAAGGAGTTTTGTTCTGTTATTATGCACAATCAAAAGTCCCAGTTTTATTCGAACGCCCCTTGTATCTTAAGATATCTGACTATGACTTATAATAATGCTCATATTATAAAGACTTTGAACTGCTTCTACACCGCACAGTATATTTTTCGATTGCTGTAAATTCTTTGTTGATGACTTGCGAGTTGATATTGACGGTTTTGTAACGTATCAAGATGATTTAGTGTCATTGCACCCAAAGTTCTGGCAGTGACCCAACCGCTTTATTAAAATCTCTGCATGTGAGCGCTGCTACGGCAATCCGGTCTAAAATCCACAGACAGGGGGACGGCCAAAAATACAGTAGTGTTGATGGTGAAACACGTATGAAACATGCTCATGGACAGAAAAATAACGTCAGGTTCACCGCGCAGGTATTTCGCGTTTACACGAGCCTGTTTTCAACGCAAGCAGATTTCCAAACCATGCTGATTAATAACATGGGATGTCATTTTATTTCATCGAGGTTCATTTTGAAAGAATCATTATCACAGAATCTATCTCGGAAGACGCGTGTTGTTCCACGGTCGGCTACGGAATTCGGCCCGGGATTTTATCAGGTTCCTCGTGAGTGATCGGGTGTGACGAGTAACAATCTGCTGTAATCGCACACAGTGTAAATCCAGCTTTAACGGTTACGCACAATAAGATACATTACAGACGTTACACCTCCTTCACTGAGAGGCAGGAGGGATGGCTGAGAAGAAACAAGCTCCTCACGAACAAGCTGTCACACACACACATACACACACACACACACATACATGCACGCACACAAAACCTCCCACCCCCTATGCACCCTTCTCAGTCATATGACTGTGCATAGAGCTGTGCTAAGGAATACAAAGATTCTCTGTATGGATCCCCTTGAGTCCTGGGGAAGGGAGGATGGTCCGTTCGTCTCCCACACATGCACACACACACACACACACACACACACACACACACACACACACACACACACACACACACACACACACACACAGATATGAATGTGTACACACACAGAAACACGCACACACTTGCTAAGTGTTTCAGGGATAGGGTTTCATAGCACTTTTCCAGATCAGGCCCAGGGAAAAGGCGAGACTCTGCAGATTAAAATAATTTCCTATAAATCTGAACGAAGGTCAATGAAACGGTTCCTTTTAAACCACAGCATGTGCAACTTCCTGCAAGTCACAACAAATGAAGTATTTTTCATTAAAAGTATATTAATTATTTAACACATTTGCACAAAGCTACTTAAATATGCAAGTCTATAAAGCGAAGGTCTGCTGTACTGTGCTTAACGTTTAATCGTTTTTTTTTTTATACACGCCATATATTTCTGAACCGAAAAATTGATGTAACCTTATTCAAGAGTTCATAAAACTATGGAAGTTATTTATTTCACTGTCTAGCTTTCATTGTATTACTACAGTATAATCACTGCTATCTGTACTGGCCATCATATCTGTACTTCACATCACTGGTTGCTATGGTGACGAGAACGACTTCCCAAACGTCTGATTGATACACTGTGGTCGGGCGATGTCAGGTAGCTCCGTTAAGATCGATATCTCCATTAGCTGAAAGGAATTAGCAACGAATATATTTTCATCGCTACGATCGAGATCTAATTGTTTACTCGTGACCAAACTGAACTTAAGCTACACCTGCTGACCTATATAGCACTGTTTGTAAGAGAAAAGGAGACACTGAAATGAAGAGATAGAATGAGAGAAAGAACAGGAACGGTTCCTGAGAGAGAAAATATATATATAAATAAATCATGCGGGCCGAGTGAGCAAGTGATGCAAGTGTTGAGAGAATATTCCGGATGTTGTAAGAAGAGGATGTTCAGTGCTCAGCTTGTGTTGGTCTACGCGTTTTGATATGCAATACAGCCAACGGAGTAGGCCAAGGGTTTATACCAGGAACAAAGCTATCGCTGTTTTTTTAATTAATACTGATATCCGAGCTGTGAATATCTGCACAATAGAGCCGTGCGATTTCATCGATCTTTTGTTGGTCGCTTCAATTAATCAAATCCATATAGGTCAGACTTCGTTAAATGCTGTAAAATTGTCAAGTTCAATTCAGACAATAAAGATGAACACTTTGGAATTGAATATATTGTAAATTGCCCAAAAATCTGATTAAACTGACAGTCTGTTTGTGATTCACAGCTTTACTGGACGACGCTGATAGTTATTACCAAATATTTTTTAAACGTGTCAGGACATTCAGTTTGGAGATTTTTTTTTTTTTTCGGCTCTAATGCTAATGGTGTCCATAAATTTGCTCAGATAATATTACTTGTGTTTGTGCAATTTCCAAACAAATACTTTTAAGATAAACCAGAACTCCTAACCTGGCTAATACGGTTCAATCAATCCATTTTGGTTGAATTTCAAATAAACGAAAAGCACAAAAAAGGCTCTGTGCTCCTAAACACACTTACACTTAACATGATTTCTTACATCTGGCGATCGTTCATACAGATACCCCATGAACATGAAACCGAGATGTCAGACTCAAGGCCTAGGCTGTAGTTTTAATTCTTATTTAAACCAGGACTGATTGTATAATTAAAAACACAAAGCACTTCCAAGACTCGTCCTGGACATCATAATGCATCGCAAAGTGGAAGATGAGGTACCAGATGAAAGTCCAAATGGAATGTTGGAAGAATTCACTTTTGCTCAGCGATTTCACAAGCAGCCCAACGGAGCAATCAAGAGACGGCAGCACAGTGACAGAGATGAAGGTGAACAGGGTTTAATAATTTAGATCGGCTGGAGAGAGAGAGTCACCATCTCTGCACTTGATTACTGCTTTTAAAGTATTCTCGCTCAGAGGCCCTTAGCAGTTTAAATAAGGAAACGCTCCCATCTCGAGTGCCATCCAACCTTTTCGTTGTTTGTTTGTTTACATTTTTACCTGATTTTCTCCTTCATTTAATCAAAGTCAATACACATCTCTCTGTTAGGGTATTCTCCTAAGGTTATTCTCTTAATCTAAGTGACAAACTACTAACCAGCTGAATCTGAATCGTTTCAAACTGCTTGCTTACGCAGATTGGAAACGGCATAGCGCAACACACTCGGAGAAATGTGCTATCCACCTCTTCTGCTTGCAGACGCCCATGATTGTCCAGTGTTGCCATGTTTGTTGTTTGAGCGGGTTAACCTTATAAAACTACATAAAAAATGCAGCAGCAACAGCAAGCTTTTTCTCAGTATGTGATGAACACTTGCTCACTGGGAACCAAAATTTATTTCATTTTTGAACGATTTCTTGGCTTCCAGTTCCTAAAGCTGTAATGTTTTGGAAAGATAAATACAATTGCACTAATGTAAAAACTAATAGCTATTTCTGAACATTATATTTCCAAGTCATCACTTCAAATAGATTATTATTTGCTGTTGAATGCAAGTGCAGTCCTGTTGCAATAAACCACATCCTTTGTCTCCATCCTAAAGTGGGGACTTGTGTCATTTCCATGTGAAGGAACATCAACAAGCGTGTGGTTAGAAACAGCGTTTTGTTCGTTTCGTTTTAGAGAACAGCCAGGCCTCAGTTTCTCGTCTCAAACAAATGGTTAGTCAAAACGGTGAACGTGATTTCCTCAAGCAAGATGTGTTCTAGCTGAGGTCTTCAGTTTGCACTTTTTAGTCATGCCACTCTATCAAAACAAGAAAGCTATTGTTTTGCTGTTTGTTTCAGGTCATAAACTTCAGCTACATTCTTTATTACAGTTAATCAGCTGATCAAATGAATGAAACAAATTTTATCCTTACAGGTTCTATAAATAATCGTTCCCACACAGGCTATTTTTTCTCTCACTTGAAGCTAATAACTCAAATTAAACAACAAAGACATAAATCTAAAGGCCTTCTGAAAGTTACACCCTGACCTTAAACTGGTACAAAGTGCTCACGCTGGAGACTCCTTCTTAAGAATGTAATTTCTTATTGCCTTTATTAGATTGCAAATAAAAAAACTAGTCTGCTTTTGCTTCCAACTTTTTCAAGGCTTCAGCATGCATGTGTTAAAAGAGGAAAAAGATTCTTCTCTCAGAAGCTTCACCTCAAATAGATGCATCTGATCTAAATAGCAAACTTAAGTGTCCGTGTAACCCAACACTGAATACGAGCAGCTTTCCACACACTCACGTTGATGTTACTTTGGACCTGAATTCATGAACATGAACTGCAAGAACGTTTAAAAAATTATCAATGAAGACTACACAAACTAAAGGCGGAGCTTAAGTAAGCATTGTAATTACTGCTAGTTGATACTCAGGTCAGAAATAAAGCTCAGCTTAATCAAACCTCAAAGTTTGGCTAACAATCCAAACTGTCGATGTCTGTCGATGTGATTGTATCCAGATGAGTGTTACCACCCAGACCACCCGGTACAATTCTAGTGAACTTTCTTCAACATTACATTAACGTTGGTCTTGTTTAACGTCACTCTGTTGAAGGACTGGAATCCAAACACTTAGCGTCCGTTTAAGTCCCTTTGGATTCCGTCCAACCTAATGGTGCTGTGAAGACCTGTTGCCCCACTGCTCTGTCTTCTACAACTAGTGTGTGTGTGCATGTGCGTGTGTGTGTGTGTGTGTGTGTGTGTGTGTGTGTGTGTGTGTGTGTGTGTGTGAGTATGTTCTAGCTCACTGGAACAGGTTGTTTGATTACACTTTGCATTGGCATACATTAGCTTGACAGATGCTGTCTGTCTGCTGGCTGACCTCCATGACCTAATTTTAATTCTAGGAATTTTAGCTAGAAATCTTAAGCTGAAAACTTTAACTAGCAGTTATAAGATCTTTGGCAACAGAATAACATACCCGTTCAATACCTGCAACCGTAAACTACTTCTACCGTAAACTACTGTGCAAAAGTCTTGGCACATGCAAGAAAAAGTAAATAACTGGTGTGATGTCCCTTTGCTTAAAATACTGTAGAGGTTCAAGTACAATTAGTGTAGTTTTATAAGAAACTTAGCTGCTTAGTTTTACTGAACATCCTGCAGGACCAGGCACAGACATCCTGAGGACTTAGTCATCCCTGCTTCATTTTTTATGCATGCAAAATTCAAAAAACTTTTTTTTTTGTCTGAAAAACAGTATTTTACAGAATATGATGCTTTCTGGCGGCACGGTGGTGTAGTGGTTAGCACTGTCGCCTTGCACCTCCAGGGTCCGGGTTCGATTCCCGGCCAGGCTC
>JAQQZT010000009.1:23596961-23609285 GCA_030068275.1 Clarias platycephalus | reverse complement strand
ACTTCAGTAAAAGTTCACTAAAGTAACAGTACTTTTACTTGAGTACAAAATTTTATTACTCTTTCCACCTCTGGTAATGTTAGTAGTAGGAGGAGGAGGGGCAATTATATGAGTAGTAACAGCAGAAGTAAGATTAACAGTATTAATACTATTAATAACAGTAATAGTAATAGTAATAGATATAGGAGCAGTGGTCGTGGTGGCAGTAGTAGGAGTAGCAACTCTAGAAACAGTATCATTAGGAAATGGGGTAGTATAGGATGAGAAGGCACAGTAGTAATGTGAGGTGGTATGAAAAAGTTTCGAGATTAGCTCTGTTTACAAGAAAGTACTTTATTACTTATTACATGACTTATTAATACCTTATTATTATCTAGCCAGAAGGGTGGGTGTGAAGTTCTCCAACGATCATCATGCACACTTTGCCGAATGGTTTCGATGTTTTCTGGGGTTCAGCTCGTTGAAGGTCTTCCTGATCTCTTGCCATTTCCGCTATTGAAGCGCGCATGCCACTCAAAACACCTCATCATTGCATCATCTTACCGAATCATGTCAAACGTCTCTGAGGCAGATTCGCCCAGTTTCACGCAGATTTTCACGCTGTCCATGATGAAATTGCAGACGTGGTAATGCACCTGGTCAGAATAACACCACAAAACTAGTCTTAAAACTTTTTCATACCACGTTATAGTAGGAGTAGAACCAGTAGTACAGTATAAGTAATAACAGAAGTAGTATTAGTCATAGCAATAGGGTAGTGAGTGTGGGAGATTTTCATCGTCCACTTTTTAATGTTACCTTAATTAAAGTCAAAAAGGACCAAAGAACGACTCAGGACCCTGTGCAGACCTGGGTGAAGTAAGCAGAATTTATTGCAGCAATAAAACCTAGGTCGTAAATTCAAGCATTATCAAGAGCAGAGTGTCTGACAGCTACATGCACACTCATTATATACAGTTTTCAAGGGGAGGGATGCTCACCTTGTCCCCTCCGTTGTACTTCTTTTTCCATTCCTTACTAAAGTTTTAACGCCTTATAATCCAACTTTTTCCCAAAAATTCACCCATTATGTTTATGTTTTATCTATCATATTATGTTACGTCATATACCTCGTCTACTGAGTCCCTACGTCATCTGTATCAAGTGATTATATTTTTCCCATTATAATTCATTTTTCTTGCAAATTACTTTCCATTATCTTTACACCTTTTTTGTTTAAATTATAAAAAAATATTAGGGTGGCGCTTAATTTTACTATACATTCCTGGTTTATTCTACAGTTCTCAAGAGACAGACCATGGATAAGCATCTCTTTCGCACTATTTCAATATTTTTCTCTTGTTTCCCAATTTGTTGTACTTACGTATTTTTATTTTAATCTTTTAGCTGATTGTACTTGCCCAAGTGCTTATTGCATCCCTCTGGACGACTCAGGCAGCATGCGCAGTACGGATTACAACCCTACTGAACCTGCCATGGACCGGACCTCTGTGGGCCTCATCCAGGCTGAGTGTCAGCCGTCTGTGTCATTGATACAATTTCTACAGGAGAGAGGGCTTACGCATTTCAGGAAGGATGACTCCAATCCTGGTACTTCTAAGAGACTTCGTCTGGAGGTAAACAGCCCTTCTCCTCATGCCTTTAGGCCTGTACGGCCAGAGTCTGGCACTCCAGCTCCTTCTGTTCTAAGGCCTGTTTGTCATGTAAGTGTTGCCACTCAGACCGATTTTAAAGTCTCCATTAGTACACAAACTAACGAGAGTGCAACTGTTGGTACCCAAACGGATTTTCCTCCAGTACCCGCACCAATACTGAACTGCGGCATTTCTGCTTTTGTCCCTCTTACTGATCTTCCTGTGGGTGTTATTTTGGCTCAGAGAAGGTTGATGTTTGATATGTGGTTGATGTTTCTTATGCATTTTATTTTGCTATTCATGCTTACCCAGGCCCCCTATGTTTTTTGTACTTTTATGTTGGGTCTTATATACTTATACTTGTATCTCCTTGTTTGTCATTTTGTAGATGCACATACTAGTTTATTTTTGTGTCTACTCTTATTAAACTCTGTATTCGTAAAACTGATCATGTGTCTTTTGGATATTTGTCTATATTCTTACTTGAGTGCGCAGTAGACCGCGACTGCAGGTGCACGTGTAGTCTCTTTTCCCCATCTCTACTATTTATATAACAAGAAGAACAAGTTTAACTGCATAAAAGGCACCTTTACATTAAGTTTGATTTCTTGGCAAAGACAAAAAAATTCTTCATTAAGTATGCTTGTGTCTCTGCCAAGTCCGGCAACTTATCTTGTCTATTTATCATACACATGAAGGCTAATTATAAAATAAGTACAGTTCATGTCTGCGTCACTCTATGGTTTTTTTCCCATGTACTTTGGGTGCACACTGCACACTACCACACTCTGAGTATCACTACCCATCCCCTTATTGTTTATGTTTTACGACCTGTCTCGTAGTCGTCTGCTTTTCTTGCCTCACCTCTGAATGAACCCATTATGTTTTATGACCTGTCATACTCTCTACCTACTTCTATATTATTTCACTAAGATTAATATTATGTTGATGAATGTTATCATATTGTTACAGTGCTGCATACACATGTATATTTTACTAAAATATGCTTACATGAGTAAAGATGTAGTAAAAGAAGGAGGAGCAGTATTATAAGTACTAACAGTAGTAGTGATGAAAGTAATGCAGGTTGAAGTAGAAGGTGGAGGAAGAGTTGTATAATTAGTAACAGCAATAATAGGCAAAGGATGAGGAGGCACAGTAGTAATAGTAATAGTATTGTAGTCGTAGTTTTCTTCTTCTTCCTTGTTGTTTAACGGCAATTGGAATCCAGTAGGTTGGTTACATTACCGCCAACTGTGGGTCTCATTCTCCCCCATCTTCCCAGCCGCTTAATAAATGTATTATATTTTACAAATTGTTTGACTCACTCACTCACTCACTCACTCAATCTTTATACTGCTTTATCCTGTATACAGAGTCACGGGGAGCCCGGAGCCTATGCCAGGAGACCTTGGACATGAAGCAGGATACACCCTGGACAGGCGTGCCAATCGATTGCAGGGCACACACTCACTCACTCACTCACACACACACACACGCACACACACACACACACATATACCCACACACCAGAGTACCTGGAAGAAACCCACCAAGCACAAGGAGAACATGCACACAGACGTGAGGCGGGAATCGATCAGCGCTAAACACTAAGACACCATGCTGGTTTTGTTTGATTCGTTTAGTTATGATTTATTTTAATCACAGACATTTTATCAGATATACAGATATAAAGAGTCTCAGGTTTTTCATTAATTTTGTGTGCAAGTTTGCTAAGGAAATAAGTTAGTAAGCAATATTAGAATGGGTTATTACTGGCAGCTGACAGTATAAATTGATTACCGGTGATAACTGAATGTATGAATGAATGAATGAATGAATGAACTTTTCTGAAACAACAGTTAATTGTCCAACGACATAGAGCGCGCGCGCGTTCCCGGTGCTCGTGCACAAAGGCGCGTCCCCGAGTCTGTGTGTGTGTGCGCGCGCGTTCTCGTTGATCTCGCCATACAAAACAAAGCTCTCTGCGCCGCTTCCATTCGGGTTTTTTTTTTTTACACAGACCATCGGGGCTGGCTGGAGGATCTGCGTGCACACGGAGAAGAAATTCCTCTGCGCTGGAAGGAAAATGGATTTACAGCAGATAGTCTAATAAGCCGGATCGGATAGTAAAAAAAAAAAAAAAAACAGGAGGTTGTTGTTTTGATCGAATCCTGCTTTGAGTGTTTTTTTTTTTTTGTCGTTGCGATCCAGAGTCTGTGGGGGGAAATAAAGCGATCGCCATGTTGTTACCGAAAGGGATCCACTGAACAGGCTGGACTAAAGGGAATAATCGCGTTTTATTTCCTCCTGTCTCCATCGTGCTCTCGCCGTTTTGCTGACTGTTTGTCCTCGGCGACATGGCGGAGCAGAGCTACTCCTGGTGAGTGAGTGAGTGCGTGCGCATTCGCCCTAATGCCTATGCTAAACGATTTGTTGTTTTTTTTTAATGCGTTTTTCTGTTTATCCATTCCTGATTTTGTGCACGACCTGTCATCACATGTGCCCCTGTTTATCCCTTTCTACCCCCCTTGAGAGTTGTCATAATCACCAAGACGTATTAAATGCATGATTTCTCTCTACCAAATGCACCAACAATGACCAGGGCTCAGGTTTAAGCTTCAGTGCATGCATGCATGCGTGTGTGTGTGCGTGCGCGCATATGTTTTTTTTTTTTTTTTTTTCATTGCAATTTTCTTTCTGGGCCAACCTAAGAACATATTACTCTAAATGAAATTTTGATCATGACCGCATTGTTATGAAAAACGTATTTAAAAAGATGTATGAAAAAGCCTGTTACACGGCTCGCTCTGCTGCTGTGCTCGAGCGTTGGCATTAGCCTGAGTGCTAACCACCAACAAAGGAAAAAAAGACGTTGGCTAATTAGCTAGCTAGCTTTGTGTTCACACCGTTTTAACAGTTTTGCCCGGTTTTTAAACAACACATTCAATATGTGTTATTCTCGCTTACAACATGAACAGCATTATTTTGTCATTAATCATTGATCATTTTAATGGATTTTTACACCGAAGATTAGCAAAACTATAGCATCAACGGTGCGTTTATTTTTAAGAAAAGCAAAACATCAGCATCATTCATACGTATAAAACACTAGATTTCCCCCTTTTCCTGGACAGCATATTTAATATATTGTATATTTTATAATAAGAACATTTACTCACTGAACAGAATAAGGAGAAGCTAATAGCTAAGTCGTGCTAGCAGCTAACAGCAAAGCGACGCAATCCTGGCTCAGCTCGGCAAATCAGCTCCTTTAGTCACACCATTCCTCTCTTTATGTACGCTCTTATTGTCTGTATTCACAGCTTACGACCTGTCCTGTCTATATTATAAACCCAGGTAGATGTTTTAATGCACGTTTTGTGTATGAACGCTTAGCTTAGCCTGACACATTAGCACTTAGCAGTCAGTAATTTGCGGATTTAGCGTCACTAACGCAGGCTAATCTACTCTTCATCCAATACGGATTCTATCACAAATCTCCCGTAACGCTGTCTTTTCTCTTCTAAATGAACAACAGCAGATTTATCACCTCTTTTCAGAGTGAATATTGAGGCCTTGTCGGCTGTTCAGTACGTTCTCTTCTTTTTGTATTAATAAGGATTCGCTTCACTTTAATCATCCCTTGTGTTCACACTGATGCAAAACTGATCCAAATTCAATAAAAAAATAAAATAAAAAAAAAAGGTCTGTGTATGCATAGATGTACCTGCATATCACAGCAAAAATAACAAATTTAACCCTATTCTCAATATTAATGTTGATACCTCTGTGCTAATTCGATTAAAATTGCAATACTATAAGTACCACACTTTTATAAATATCCTGAGTCACTATAAAATTTCCCCCAGATTTTATAATTTTAACTTAACACCCTTGCACTTAAACACCAAGCACAGCATTAAAACATAAAAGTAACTTCAAATACAAGACATTGATTTCAAATTGAATTAAACAAAAAAAAGCAAATTTCTTACTGAGCACCACATATGTCATATATGTATAGATAACTGAATAACTAAATAACTGTGTCATTTTAACTCGGCTCCCAATCACGGTATTTATTAGGGAATCACCAGGGAGCAGCCGATATGACATCACGACACCTAGGCACCAATTCTATAACCATCACAATTTTAGAAATAGCTGATTCAGTATGACATTTCCCACAATTTCCTTACGATTTTAAGACCTTGAAGCTCAAAAAAAAAAATAATAATAGAGTCCTTGGTTATTCAGCTTCAAAACTGAATTGTACATGAATAATTAAATGTAAAATGTTTCATTAGTTTAGCTTCATTAGTTTTCTCACTTAAAAACTTAAAAAATAAAAAACCTTTCACGTGTGCCATTTAAACAATACAAAATGACACCAAATATCAAAGAGTTTAATACTTCAACTTAAATTAATCAAAAAGCTATATTTTTACTAAGCATCACATATCTGTTATGTTGTCTGCTATAATTATTTCTAAACAAACTTGGCAAATAATTAGATTTTTGACTAATTGGTGTTTTGAGTGGTGTAATGAGTGGGTTTGGGACTAATTCGCTTCGAGTTTAGAGAAAAAGGGAGATTGGTGGCTTTTAACACGAGCGATTTTTGATAACGTAACGCCATAAAATGCTTTCGAGTGGCACAACAGAAATGCTTCAGCGCTCAGTACAGAATTGTTTATATCTGATGCTAATCCCCGGTCACGGCCAATCGCACTGAAAACCAGACAGTTCTTGCTCACTGGCCGATCGACAGGTTCATCTCTATTATAAACGTAAAATTATTTGAAAAAAAAAAAAAAAAAAATTTTGGAGTCAACGTGGCAAATCTTTTCCCCATCTCTACTATTTATATAACAAGAAGAACAAGTTTAACCTCATAAAAGGCACCTTTACCTTAAGTTTGATTTCTTGGCAAAGACAAAAAAAAAAAAAAAAAGTCACCAATCATTTACTCATGAGCTGAACTCTTAACTCTAAAGCTTTAACTCATACCAGTAGTTATCGTTCTTGATGTCCTGTTTGTCCTAGTAATAATTTAAACTTGTGTTACTTTATCAATTATGTGCAGCCTCGGTGACTTCAATGAAGACGAATAAAATTCTCACTTCAGGTTTAGAGTCAAATGGTGGTGAAACTAGATGAATACATCATCTGAAGGTAGAGTTGTAAAATAAAAAAGAAAAAGCCTGTTTACATTGTACAATGGATAACTGGACAAATTGCTGAAAATTGGGAGAAGCTAATATTTTATTATTATTATTATTATTATTACAGTTAAAGTGCTAGTCAAAGTGGATTAACGGTTTTATAAAAAAACAATCTACTTGGGTTGAATTTTTTTTATTATGAAATGCGCTTCACAGTGGTGTTATGCACTCAATGGCACATCCTTTCTAATCTCTAATAACCAAAAGTCTGTTTGTTTACATGGACGGGCAGTGTTTGTACAGGCAGTAGGCAGCGTTGTTATCAATTTGGAGCGTGTCACTGGCACGACAGTAGGCAGCATCGTCTAGGACGAAAAAGTGGTTACGTCAGGGCGAGCTCATAGCTACTAAAACCCCGGGGTAGCGGGCATCACTCATCGTTTAATGGGTAGGCAGTGGAATCTAATGTAGAAGTAGACAGCATTATCACGCTTTCGGTCATACTGTGAGGTGATGATGCGTATATCTGCCGAAACATTGGAGCAGCGTGAGAGATCTGACACAGTATCCCCTAAAACAGATAAAGTCATAGAAAGATTGGAGTGCAGCCTTACATCACGTGGGATAAACGCTTCCGTATGAACAAGTGATTTGAATGTGGTTGGAGAGTCTATATGACGGATGGTTTACTGAAAGAGAGATCCAGAGGGATCTGAGGCAGGAGTGTAAAGAGGATCCTTGGTGATCTATAGCATGAGGTGCTCGTTACAAATCCCTTCACCACTTCCTGAATGAGGAACCTGTCGGAATATACGACTATTGAGTGAAAAGTTCATAACATCATGTGCACACCTAACCTTTGAACTACTGTAGATTGTAAAGCTTCACGCAAGGCTTTCACGTAATTATATCCAATATAATTTTGATTTATAAGGTAGTGCAGCATTTGGCATTATTCATTAATCTGTTCCTGTACAATGCAATAGAACCTGATTTAGTAGCATCTCATGTACATTTCATTCACTTCAGCTTCAAATCTGATGGACGTTTCATCAACTTATTTTTTTTGACTTTGGTTTAGACCTGAAGTTAGTTAACAAACTACAAATGTAGTAAAGGATGGTTTTAAGTGTCCAAGCTGCAGGCACAATCCCCTTCTTATCATGGTAAATATTTTACAAAGTCAATAAAAATATTTTTAAAAGTTTAAGTGTATCGGATGGTGAGGAAATATCACAAGTGCAGGCGGAAACAGCTGTCGGTAGGTTAGCATAGATGATATCAGAATACTCAAGCTATCACTGTTCATTCTAGTCAGTTTCCAGGCGAATTAAAACGTGGAGCTGGGCACAACATTAGATGACGTTTTGCTTGCCAAGTGGGCTAGCCGTTGTAATTTGATATCCACTAAACGGTGTTTCGCTTGTGTGTAGAAGGTTATGAGCAAAATCTGCTGGACTTGTAATCTACATTTTAATTAACATGTTTGCTCAGCTTCCGTCAGGTTTACACCCTCCCTACGGTGTTTCCACCTCTTCGTCAACCCTAATAACGTTTTGTGTTTTGTTCCTTTTTCATTTCACTTTATCTCAAGGCAGGCCAGATATATGAGCTTAATTTAAGAATGCTTTTATCAAATGCCAAAATACAGAGTTGTGTCATTGATATGGCTTTATTTTGGTCTCCAACTTAACCTTCTAGTTTGTTGAGTTCTGGTTGAACTTGGTGCCCAATCTTGTGCTCAGCTGTGTAGAGAATTGAGTTAACACCAGGCATCGGCTTTGTGCGCAAGGAAAACCAGTTTAGGGCATTATGAGAGACGTAACCTAAGGCCACAACTTGTTTAGAATAACGCTACGGTGGAAGCTGACTCGGCTAATCGGATAATAATCAACCCTTCTGTTGAAGAGTTTGGCTACAAGATCAAATCAGATTATTTGAAATAAAGACAAGCTGAACAGTCCCGAGTTTGTTTGTGGAAAGGATAGTGTGAAAATGAGCATGAGGAATTCGAATCCCTTACACTGCGCTTTTGTTGGTTTTGACTGAATACGTTGGTTTTGCTCCGTTAAATACTTTTATAATCTTCTCCTCAGATGATCTGCGAGAATTTCCTCCAGATTTCGAAGGAATCTGAGGTTCATCACAAATCTCGACAGACATCTCTCTGTATTAGACTTCCATGCACAAGGGCCGATTCAATTAATATTGTGATTTAAAAAAGATTGATATGACTTGTTTTCCAGTTTTGTTTACATTTTAAGGCCACAAACCTTTACAATATAAAACTTCAAATATAAGAGTTTAACATTAAACTTCAAATGAAATTAAACAGAAATCTACACGTATCCACCATCATTATTATTTTACCACATGGGATGAGAACGTGGGAACAGCTTACGCTCTACCGCTTGTAGGATTATAAAGAAGTTGCGCAATCGTGAGGACGCAGCTTCTAACGAGGCTAATAAGCGGTCGCGGTGGTTTAAGACTGGTTTAATCACTGGGCTTCAAACTAATTCGTCCGAGTTTTGAGGGGAAAAAAGGCCTTTTAACCATTTTTTCCGATTTATAACCAAAAAAATTATTTTGGACCCATTTTTACTATGTAGTGAAAGCATTTCCAGACGTGTGTGTGTGTGTGCGCGTGCTAGAACAAGTTGTCTCTTGGAAGTACAACAAATGAGCAGTCTATTTTCATCCCTAATAAAATGGCACATGGTTCAGTTGAGATGATTTGCATAGATATTTTGACCTTCCCAACATCAGAGAACGCCGCCTGTAAGCCCCTCCCCTTTTCTTTCATGTATTACAGGACGCCCTTGTACGATCACAAAGTGTTTGGAGATCAAATGTGAGAAACTCTGAATGATGTTAGTAGTGATGATGGAAAAAAAAGGGGATTAGGCAATTAATTACACGATTTCATTTGACACTTTCAGTAAAATGAGAAAATATCAGCCATGTGAACTTGGACAATATTTTTTGTTGAAAAGATTACGCTGATTTTTAAAATTATTTTCTTTTTTTAACTAGTAACATTACGCCCTCCCATGGTGTCCTAAAACCTGATATACTGGGAACATTCCTGCCTTTTTGGCTGTCGTTTCTGGATGATTAAATCATTTGTGTTTTTTTTTGTTTTGTTTTTTTTCCCCTTCGACCCTCCAAATAGATAACTCTGTGCTGTAAGACATAAATCTTACACAACGCAAACACCCCCTGTCATTTATTTCTGTTCTGAATGGAACCTATGAATAAAAACCCCGCTTACCCAGGCAGACTCCTCCCAGACGGAACACGGTGTAACGATTAGAAGTCTAGGCCGATGCGTATGCAGTATCGGGGTTGTGAGTACTGGGTAAATGCTCTATAGTGGCCCAGGTGTGACCTTACTGAGCCACATCTCAACAGATCACCATAAACACTGTGGTTAAATGTCAGATCTGTTTTGTCTGTCAGCCTGACGCGCATTCGAGTGGCAATTATATTGACTGAGGTAATAGGATATATACATGTGCGCGATGTCAATCAGCCGCTCGGCCAATTATCTCCACACAAATGTCATTATGATTTATTCCTACCTTTTCCACCCTATCTGTCTCGTCTGTAAACATGCAACGCAAACACCTTTTCCTTTATTACTTTCTATAACAGCACGCGTGTAACTTTTAACATGCCGGTCTGGCGGCGGCGGTTTATTTGTATGATTAAAGAGTAACACTAACTAATTGTTGAACATTTACGAAAATAGTTCTTATTGTGTACGTTGCTGACGTAAGTTTAAACTGATGCTTGATGAGAGATGAGAGAAACTTTTTTTAAAATGTATTATGTTTTTTGTTAACGCCTCACCATTTCAAGTTGTACACAAGTTAAATCTGTTTAAGTGGCACTTCTGGAATATTTTAGGTCAAGCTCGATGATGTTCTGCTCTTAAGGTCTGATGAGGAAAAACACCCGGCTGTTAAACAAAAGTGATGCATGCTGGGGCGGAGGGAGATGGAGTGGATGGATGGATGACTCGAGTGAACGTGTTGGTTGATAGAAAGGATTTGCTGGACATCTTAAATGAGCAGCTTGGTGGACGGATGATTGGATGGACAGCTTGAATGAGCAAGTCAGGGGATGGTTAAATGGACAGCTTTATGAATGAACAGATTGGATGGACAGATGAATGAATGAATGGATGGACAGTTTTATGCATGAACAGGTTGGTGGATGGATGAACACGTTTGAAGGATGAATTGATGAACAGCTTTCTGAATGAACATGTCGGATGGATGGACGGATGGATGGAAGGAGTGACCGTTTGATAAATAAATAGATTAGCTGGTGGATAAATGGACATTATGGATTCATGAATTAAAAGGTTGGGTGGACGGCCATCTTGAGGGAACAGGTTGTGTAATGGATGGATGGACGGATGGATGGACAGCTTTATGAATTAACTGGTAAATAATGGATGGATGGATGGCTGGAAGGGTAGTTAGTTTATGGATGGATGGACATGATGGACAGCTTAATGAATTAACAGGTTGGAATGATGGGCATGTTGATGGATACACAAATATGTTGAATGGATGCATGGATGGTGAATTAACAGGTTAGTTGATGGATGGATAGACATGAATGGATGGATGATGGTCTGGAGCATGTTGTCCCACAAACACACGAGTTTTACCAACAGTTGTAAGGTTTATTTTGTAGTGCACATGTTGCACATTTCAACAGTTTGGTGTTCATGGTATGGAACGTCTGACAGACAAGTTAGATCGTGTTCTCTGTTGTGTCCCAGCTCCGTTACATAGACATTCCCTCAGCAGCCTCTCTGTCTCTAAAAACAAAACCTATCATTTTACAGAAACACTGGAATGTGTGAACTCCTCTGTCCTGAAGATTTCCACAAGCCTTCCATAAATGCATATTAAATCAACGATAAACATCTAACAAAAACACCACCACACCAACACAGCTTTCGGGCAATCGGATTCGAGAACTGTGATCATTTTTCAATTAAAAACTATACACACTTTTAAACCATTGTTTTTGTTTCTTAAAACAAAAATTGCTGCTTCTGTACATGAATTTCTCGCAGTCGAAAGCAGTATTCACTCAGCCATTTGTCTAAAAACTTTCTATTTCTCTTACTGACAGTTTTAGTCAAATGAAGTTGTATCCAGACTATTATAAGGATCATCATTTTCATCGCTTTGTCCAGAAACTGAGGTGATTGTTTGCTGATTTGTGTCAGATTTCAGTTTCTTTTTTTGGTGGCATGATGGTAACTGAGGAAGTACACAAATGTCACTACCGCTTCATTAGCCTAAACCTACACTAACCTACACCCTTTTCCACCAAAACGAATCGAGTGCTAGTTCATGTCTGGTATTAGTGCCGGTTTAATAGCGAAACTCAGAGTGAACGAGTGAATGGTGGTTTAGCGCAGTGGTGGCTCAATCGGTTAAGGCTGTGGGTTACTGGGTTACTGATCGGAAGGTCGGGGGTTCGAACCCCAGCAT
>JAQQZT010000009.1:23549017-23563830 GCA_030068275.1 Clarias platycephalus | reverse complement strand
ATGCTGCCCGCAGTTGGAACCAGCTTCCAGAAGAGATCAGATGTGCTAAAACATTAGTCACATTTAAATCTAGACTTTTATTTATTGAATGAGCACTGTGCTATGTCCGAACTGACTGCACTGTATTTTGTTTCTATTTTCAACTGTTTTATTTTGATTCTAAATCAAATTTTAAGTAGTTTTTAAAAGTGCCACTACAAACTGTTTACATTTTTTATTTTAAATCAAATTTAAATAATTTTAAAAGTCTTTTTAATTTTAAAAGTACTATTATTTTCTATTTCTTCTTATGATAATTTTTTTCTCTTTTATGTAAAGCACATTGAATTACCAATGTGTATGAAATGTGCTATACAAATAACCTTGCCTTGCCTTGCATGTCTTTGGACTGTGAGAGGAAACCCACGAGCAGGGGGAGAATATGCCTACTTTAGACTAAAAATGAAACACAATGCGTTAGCATTTAGAGAAATTCTTTGCTGAACCTAAAAATCAACTCAAGTCTACAGTGGTGGCTAAAAGTATTAAAACAAAATATGGCATGTATTATAGTTTTGTGCACAGGGAGAACTATCTGTTTAGTTTTTGTTAGTCTTTCAGCTGCTTCCCATCGAGGGGTCGCCACAGCCCCGTGGTCCGGTTTGGTCCACCATTTTTATCTTTGCTTGGGACCAGCAGTACATCCAGTGGCTGGGGTTTAGGTGGGAATCACCATGGCCTTCCGTCTCCAGACCTTAAACCTAATAGAAAACTGTTGGACTATGGTGAAAAAGTCAGTATTGGTCAAGAAACCGCCTTCTGTGCATAGTCCTCAGGATGTGATGAATCAGGCATGGACTGAGTGAAACCAGAGTACTTTTTGTCTTCGTGCCCAGCCGGATCCAGGGGTTTTTGAAAAAACTAAGGACTTCATTTTAAATATTAAATGTTCTATATCAATTTTATTGCAAAAAATATATATATTTTTTTAATCTTGATTTTCATTAATGAAAAAAGTGTAATTAAAACTGAAATAGAAAATTTTCACTTTTGTCTCCATGCTTTTGGCCACCACTGTTTGTCCTTGTTCATGACCGCTTCAAGATGGCGGCGCTGTAACCGTGTTTGGTGTTTCTTTATTTATACGCACGCTCGCGACCACAAGGGTGCGCTGTGACCTCTTGCGCGGGGTTTTTTTTTTTTTTCCTTCTTTTTTCGCGCGCGCCAGCAAAATGGCCGCCTTCCCGCTTCAGACCGATAGACCAGTTCCCGCACTAATCACAACCATGACAAAAACACACAGTTATAGTGATGTAATGCTGTAAAAATGTTTAAAAAAAAAAAAAAAAGTAATCAGCACAAACATCAGGCAAGCAGTTACAAAGTTCTCGGAAAGGTTGACAATATGAGAGAAAAACCGCCGCCATGACGAGAATCTGAGGAGGAGAAAGTGTAGTCTAGGCCTGTTAAAGTTACAGCATTTACAATGTACAAAAAACATAAAGGTTTTAGCATGTGTATGTGACACATGTTTAGCATTATAGCTCGTTTTAGTCTCTTAAATTTTTAAAAGGTTAGTCAAATTGGTCTTTTTGTTGTTTTTTTTGTGAGGGTGACCTGTGTGGTGTGAATTCCTCAGGGCTTGACTTGCGTCATGAATTTTTATAAATTGAGAAACATACTGTTTATATAAGTTGTGTAGTAATCCATCATTATATTGATTTGAACTACCACTGCACGGATTGTATATTGACCATTTTGATTCATAATAAAAACTAGAGGTTACCCGGGTCTCCGCCCGTGTGCAGATCCTGATGCTACCGTTACCTGTGAACGAAGTGTGCGGTCACATCACTGGAGACGCTCAGCGTACCTGTTTTCACTACTGTTATAATGCCTGTGAAACGCACACACTATAACATAAAACTTGATGATGCTGCATACCGTTACATTCTGCGCGTTCAGTGAGTAACGGCTAAGATCAGCCTGTGATGGAATTTCCTGCACAAACACACAAATCTACAAACATTTATACATCTTCAGTGACTTTTGTACTGAAATTCTTTGTTGATTATTTGAGTGGTCCAAGCAGTTTTAGCTAATATCAGTGATTTGACTAAATTCAGTTAAATTCCATTAAGTCTTTTTTTAATAGCCCTTTTAACAGCGGTCATTGTCGCAAAGCTGCTTTATAGAATTTTTTTTTTAATGAAAATTTGTTTTAAAATGGTGAGGAAAAAAGTGTATAAATCATAATTATCAGGTTGTCCCTGATTAACAAGTCGAGGGTGATGGTGACAAGGAAAATCTCCCTTGAGAGAAATCAGACTTAACAATCATCCTTGTTTGGGTGATATCAGAGAGCAAGGATTGATCTGCAGTCATACGGAGTGTTAAGAGGCGTTAAGTCCAGTATAACAGGAGATGTGTTGAAGTTAATATCGAGTCTACTTTCATTATTGGAGGCTGGTACAGGTACAAAACAGTTTGTGGGACCCTTTTTACTTTGACAGCTACTGTTAAGATCTTTAGTTCAAGCTCATCACCCTTGGTCCAAACTAGCATGATAGGCAATGGAGGTGAGAAGAAAATTTTATATTACTAAAAAAAAAGATTTATTACTAAAACTTATAACTAAAGGCTTTAATGGCATAATGAAATGGAGCATATTGTAAAATTTATTAAACAGAATGCATGGAAACAAACTTAAACAATAAACATAACTGAGAATATTCATAGCTGCAAACATAAAAAGAAAAAAAAGTAAGCAAATTGTATTTATATAGTGCTTCTCAATTTCACAAAGTGCTTTCCAGAAAATCAATCAAGAACATAATGAAAGACAATAAACATACAGTAAAATAGTAAAAATAATTTAAAAGTTTAAAATTAAATATTTTATAAAATATGTACATTTAAAATTAAGTAGTAATAATATAATTTTCATTAGTCTATGATCATGTCTGCAGCTATTTTAGGATTGTACAGCACTTTGATCAGCTGTGTTGAATAAAATGTACTTTGTAAATAAATTTGACTTTGACTTATTAATAATAGGAAGAAAAAGAAGAAGAACAGAAAGAAAAAGAGGGGAAGGGACCTGAATTATTTTGGAATGTCAGAATGGCATTATAGCTCGAAGCTGTTCAGAGATTTTCTTTCAGTGTGATTTATTACATTAATAGATTCTGCAATTAATATAAATAACTGAGATGACTTTAAAGTGTCAAGTTACAGAACAAGAGATCATCTATGCTTGACATTTACATCCACCCTAAGGTCTGCTCTCTGGTGCTCTCATCCAATTAAATCCTGAGTAAAATCACAATTTCACTATGTTTAAATTAGTTTTGGACAAGCAGCCCTTAGGTTAACACTGACTTAATAAATTTTAATAAGAAATCTGTGCACTTTGGAAGACCGTCCATGATGCGCAGGAGCCATGATATCAGAGCAAAGGGGGTTTGGGGTTGTCAAGGTCGAAGCAGAGACATAGGGACTGTGGAATTTCTCAGGTCCACCCCTGATCACTTATTGGTTAAAGGACCAAAACATGACTGGCTGGGAGAGTGTACAGGAATTCTCATGGCGCCATGGGAATTGGAGCGCTGCAGCTTGGCAGTCTACCTATAGAGGAAAACATACATGAAGAGCAAGGTGTTTTTGGTGTGTGTTTTCAGAATCAATGACTTAATAAAATTAATTAACAATTCCCCACAAATACACGGTACACTGGAATGTGACTTAACAGATAATATAAAAGGCGTATACAGTAAATGACTATGATAGCATTATCACTGCACAATTAGTTTTCTTTGCTATAATTTATATAATACAAATCTGTGGAATTCAAAAGTCTGACAGCTCTAGTGTTCTAATTCTATTCCACAGGTTTCATTACAAATTACATTACTGATGAAGTTCATATGAATGAAAAATATAATTATAGAATTGCTTATAGGAATTTCAGATTTCTTTAGTGAGTACATCCACCTTTTTTATGTATACTGGGAGATTCATATGTTTGCCTGGCACTAGGGAGGAGCAATAAGCGAGTGGGATTAACTTTTGTGGAAAACATTGAAGAGTCGGCTTACTCAAGTTCTCAGGTCATGTGACTCAATCAGAACTCAGTGAAAAAAAGCATCAGTGTTGTGTGAAGTTCATAAAAGTGGTCCTGTTCCTGTGTGTTCATAAAATTAGGCATTAGATACAGTAAGTAACTAATGTAAACTATCTTAAGTATTTCATTTGCACACACAAAATTAAAATTAATAAACATTTTGTAAAAAGAAAATTAGCCATTTTATATAAAATATTAATTAAATAATGTTATAAAATAAATCATGGTGAGGTCAATCTGTAAATGAAAATAAATCAAATTGAGTCATTTGATTAGTTTTCATTTACAGATTGACTTCACCATGTTTTTTTTTTTATGTTTTCTTTTAACAATTTAACATATTATTTAGTTAATGTGATTTATATAAAAGCCAAAAAATCTAATTAAGTCATTTGATTAAGTAGAATGATGTAAAAGGAAATCAGGCTGCCGTGGCTCAGTGTATGCTGTGCCAACTTTGTTTAATAATGGAAAAAGCATTGTTAGATATGTGACCTGATCTGGGAATGGCTTTATCCGTAGCACATATATTCCCATAAATTGTACTTCATGTCCAACTGTTTACTTTTTATTTTCTTAAGTCACACAGACTCCACGTAGAGACCTTTTCTATGACTCAGCTCCAGATTTTGGCCTTTCAGGAGCTCTAACGCTGTAATATTATACATATACTGTATTATTATTGACATAAACATGAAGAAAATACTGTCATATAAAATAACATCTTCTACCTGAACAAAAAAAAAAAAAAAGGGTTTTCTTGACATTCTGTCTTCTGTGTTCTGTCCAAATGCGAATCAGCTGTGCCAGGTGTGTAAATGCCTGCTATCATTTTCATTTGCATATAGTATGTATTAAAGAAGATTGACTTATGCAAATATTTTACTTTTTTACTAAAAGATTGGCCCAACAATTTAAAAACTGTTTTAAAACAGACTCTAAGCTTTAAATTTTTGTTTTAAAATATAGTCTAAACAATGTGTCCTAGAAGATACAAACTGTAAACTTAAAAGAAAAATAATTTTGGGAGAAACAATTAATACATTCCCTTATTATTATTTATATATTTATATTGTTGTTGCACATTAAATGCTTAATGACAGTGAATACACGCTTCAGAGGGAGCACAAAGCAGGTAACATGGTCAATATCACATGTTTGCTTACATCTGAATTTCATTTCAGATTTTTAGATCTGTCTGTGTTTAAGAAATAATTTCTAATACAATATGTGTAAAAAATAAATTAATAAAAAAAATTATATATATATATATATATATATGTGTGTGTGTGTGTGTGTGTGTGTGTATGTGTGTGTGTGTATCTGTTTAATGCAATAAATCATGCTGGAAAAACTCTTTCTTCAATGCACCAAATTCGTAATTTCTAATGTTTTATGATACTTTTGGTCCAAACTTTTTTGGGCTCGACCCTTTTGTTTTATTAACTTGCTGTAAAGAACCAACATGCCATGGTAATAATAATAATACTAATCTATTCATATATCACTTATAATAATTATAATATGTATATAATATAAATTAAGCATATTTATTTTATTTACCATTAAAGAGTACAGTAAATAGAACTGGATTAAAAAATATTAAATTAAAAATAAAGTTATTATAAAATAAAGTTCATAAGTAAGTAAAACTAAATAACAAATTTAAACCCAATAGCCTGTTTAAATAGACATATTTAACAAATAACTTCTTAACAAATAACATCTTAAATTTTTGCCTTTTTAAGAGTAAACTCTTTGTAAAGTTCTTTAAACTCTTCATAAATTGAAAAACCTCCAGTTATAAAAAAAACCTCTTTAGGAACCTTGAGTAAGCAATTATAAAATACACTGTGATATTGTAATTACAGCGGTCTACAGTCATGGCCAAAAGTACTGAAAAACATTAGTGAAATTCAATGTTTTAATGATGTTCTCACATTTTTAAATAATAACAATTAAAAATGATTTACATTGCTATACAACAATCAATATTTAGTATGAAGTCTTTTCTTATTCAAAACCAGCTGGATCCGGTTGGACATCCGGTCGGAGTTAAAAAGACAGCACTCTGGTGTTACTCGCTCAATCCATGCCTGTTTGATCGCTTTCTGAAGATCATGTACAGAAGATTAGGTCTGAAGACGTCCCAGTCCATAGATCCAGAAGTTGAATACCATTGTCACATAACCAGTTTTTCACTAGTCTTTCAGTTAATTAGCACAGCTTTTCAGCTCAAACTAATAAGTGAAATCAGCTATTTTAATGCACATGGAGAACTCTCATATAATACATGGCATATGTTGTCCTAATACCTGTTTGTTTAGAGAAATAAACAAATAATCAGTTCATGGAGTTTAAATGATTAATGGTTAGATAATGACTAAGATTTTACTTATGATTCCTAATTTAGTTAAATTCTTTTCTTTGATAAGAAAATATCAATGAAATCTTCAGTGTAATTTTGTTAGATTTGAACATCTGTTTCATTTAAATTTAATCCTTTCCTGCTGAAGGTTTGACATCATTTGGTCATTTTACAAACACTACGCACAATATTTCTTTTTTTTCTGTCTACAATTATGCATACTGTACTGGTTTGTTTTTCAGTATTTGTTTTTCTCTTTATACATTGTTGTCTATTAATCTATAAGTTTTTGGATACTTTGTCTTCTATCTGTTTGTCCTCGTGTCTTTGTTTCTTTCTTATGTTATTATGGTAATTCCCGTTTACTGTCTAATGTTACAGTCGAGCATAATGCTGCCGAAACCCTCTAATTTCCTTCCATCCATCTGATCTTATCTGATCTTACCTAACCTTCCTGATTATCTACAGACTTTGTTATAGTCTGAAAGGGGTTCTGCCTGAAACCTTCTATGAAAGTTAAACACTACTGCAAGCTACACATAGACCTATTTTAAAAAATAAATAAATGTAAACTTTTTATAGCTATCGAAGATTTATTTGCAGGCTGCAAGCACTGTTCCCATTTGAGATAGCTAATAAGAGATAGCTAAAAAGTAGAATAAATAACAATAATAAATAATAATTCATATACTCTAATTCTTTAAAAGGTGATAAGCCATAGATGTATATCTATATATATATGTACATGTAACAGAGACCAAGTATTTATTCTTGTGGAACACCTTATAGAATATTATGTCATTTTATACATCTATTAACATCATGTGGCATTCTTTTGATACTACAGTAGAACCTTGGATTACAAGCATAATTCATTCCAGAAGCTGGCTCGTATTCCAAAACACTCATAAACCAAATAGAATTTTCCCATAAGAAATAATGGAAACTCAAATTATTCATCAAAAAAATGAATACATAAAAATAATTAACACAAAATATTAAGTAAAAACAGAACAAATTAACCTGCACTTTACTTTTTAAAAAAAGTAAAAATAAATCCTGACAGATAAGTGTTTCCGTTTGTGTGTATGTGTTTCTGTGTATGTGTGTGTGAACCTAAAGTAAGCTCCCCTCTCCCCCTTTTCGACTTACACAGTTACCCTTCCTCCACTCTTTTCACACACGCACACACAAAGAAAACGCTGTTTTATCTGAAAAATAAACAAGAAATCTTTCTAATGACACTCGATTGAGCGACACACTAACAGAATCATTGCTGTAAAGTAAAAAAAAATGTAGAGCAGAGAGAAAGAGTGTGTGTGTGTGTGTGTCTCTGTGAAGGCGAAAGTAGGAGGGGTCTCTGTGTGCGTGTGTGTGTGCGCGTGTGTGTGTGCGTGTGTGTGGGGCACGGTGTCCAATGACGTGACACAGATACAGAGCAGGCTGGCCTTGAGCAGAGAGTGGAAATGGATCTTTAACCTCTTTAAGAGACTTGCTTCTGCTTTACATGTGCTGTACACACACATACAGACACCAAATAAAATATGTTTTACGTGCACACACGTGGTCAGTGTTATAGTAAACAGTACACACGTGCACGGATGTTGATTATACCAGTAAGAGACCCAGCAGAGACGATTACCCACAATTCCGCAGCGCACGAGAGAGAAAAAAGGTTGGCTCAGTTGTGATCACGTAACGCTGGGCGTCAAAACACGAAGCGCATGCGTGATACATGATACTTACGTACTCGTAAATCAAGACTTGTTCGTTTTCCAAGTAAAAATGTACCACCACACACACACATTTCGTTGTATTAAAATAAAATTAAATGCTGTAGAGTATATTAAAGAAATGTGAACAAACAGCAAAGTGCCTAAAGATACAAATAAATATTGGTGGCTAAAGCACCAACCTCAGCAGCAGCCTCATTTCCCCTCTTGTCAGTTCCAACCACTCAGCATTCAGCATCAGCAGTACTAATCACCGGCCTGATCATCTGCACCTGTTTTGTGACTGGTTCATGCCTTACCTTAGAGGTTTTTTATGCTTCAATGATTTATACTGTAGGTCACTGTGTGGCTTAACAAATAAAACATATTCCTCTGAAACTGCTCAGGTACAGTGAGTGCCTGAAAATGAAAGACAAAAGGGAAGGATGGAGAACAATTTCTCAAGACTTAACGGTGTCTCTTTGGAAGCAAGATATGAAGAACAAGTTTTGGATAAAGATTTTGTACAGTACTACAAAAGATTGCAATTTTTTTTTTTTTTTTTTAATGGCTTCACACACATGCAACTGTAGGAGAGCCAAATTATGCTATTATGCAAACAAATTAAAATTAAAAAAGGATAGTAAAATGGACAAAAGTGCTTGAATTAGTATATTAAAAAGCATGCAACTGTAATTGAATTCGAAACATGAGGAAGACTAAATATAATCATGACGAGCAAATAATAAGAGCAAATAAGTGGTAAAGTCTGTGTCTGCTGGTGAATATGTTAATTACAGGTCTGTCTTTGTCAGCACTGTGTCTAGCTTCCTGGGCTTGTTTGAATAAGACTTCATCGCCACTGCACAAGATTGGTTTCCCCCTTGAGCCTGTTGCCCTTTGACCCTGTGAACATTCCATGAGTAGGGTGTGAGGTGAAGTGAGGAATTCCTCTGAAGTCTACTTATGGACTGTTGTTTTTTCCCCTCCAGAGGAAGAGTTTGAGTTAAAATGTCACAGAGAGACACAGAGAGTCATGGAACGGGTGATCCGCTTGGGTTATAAAGCTAGTAGATTGGTGCAATAAACAGATTTACAACAAGGAATTCATGCAGACATTTTATAAGGAACTGATAAGCACTTTTTCTGTTGTTTTTGGTTTTTTCATTTACAGTCACAGCAACTGCAATAGCTCACACAGGTTGTGATTTTCGTGAGCCCTAATTTTAATTATTTCTACCAGATGAAAAATCTATTGTCAGCCAACAAGATCCTATTAATATGCTCATTTTCATACTGGTACAACCAGCGAAACGGAAGGGAACCAAGTCTTTTGCCAAAGATCACATGACCCATTTTAACAGTGCATCAAAACTAATAGAAATCTTAGTGGAGCCCTTTATCGTTTCATGACCCACCTGAAAAAAGTTAATGGAGGAAACCCCAGAAAGATTCTGGGCAGGACTCTTCCAGGATACATGAGGTTTCTCTGTTTAAAAAGTTCAGTCCAGTAAACCCTTTTATGAGCCTCCAAGCGCTTATGTCAAGCATAAAGGTAGTGTAAGAAATAAAACACTCAGTACTGTGCTTTTATAGAAAAATAATCAATGACAAGTTAATGTTATACAACTTGACACAAGGACGAGTTCCTTTTACCACCTTGAAGTTGATTAGCATGTCCTGAGATATTTTATTCCTCTTAAAATACAGCAGTGTGCCAGGAATTACAAGAATGACATATAAATAATTTATTTATGTAATAAAGGGTGTCCAAAAGGTCAGGAGCCAAAGGAAATATGTTGAGCAAATATCCAGAAAAGGATACAAAGCTTGAGACAATGCATAGAGCATATACTGTAAATAATAGAAAAATAAAAAAATAAAAAAAACTATTCTGTATATATTTTTTTGAGTATTTTCACTCTAATTTGTGGCTGACTTTTCAGACATCCTGTACTTATATATAATGTTGTGAGCTTCTATTATAATTATCTCACAGAACCTAGAAGTAATCCTCGATTTCCCAAGAAGAAAAATGCAATAGACCTCAAAGACCATCAAATAAACCATCTCTTCAGGAAACTAAAAGGCCAAGTAAAAAATGTACAAACATGTGAACATCGTATGGCTTCAGAAGATATCCAGGCAACACCAAGTGGGACCACACCCTAGATGTATCATCATCATGACATGTACACACTTATTCACATCTACAGGCAGTTTAGCATATAACCATTTCAGCTACTGGGATGGCAGAGAAACTCCTCACAGACAGTAAACTGAGGTCAGGATGGAACTCTGGACTGTGCAGCTGTGAACCTGCACCCTCATGTCACTCTCCTTATGGCTGTTTAAAAACTCAATCAGTCAAAATAGGGACATTGTGCTTTACAACTAATCTTATTTATTTGAACCACTACATATACATTCTTACACTTACTGATAGTTACTACTGAAATTCGATACAATACATAGTGATGACTGTCTCTATAGATTTGATCAAAAATACAAATTATATTTTTTTTCTGAAAACAGCAAATCTTCATCTTCATTGCCTTAGAATAACTGATGTTTCTCCAAAGCTCTCATAGCAGCAAGGGAAGGTGATATCCACATATATTTATCCCTGTAATTATATATATAATTTTTATAATACAGTATGTATAAGTTTTATTCACATTCAGAAGAGAAACAGAGTCAAATATTTTTTATGTTATTTTAAAAATAACTTTTAGCATAAGTCAACCTTTACTAAAGAATGTACATGGATTATTTGCCTCTGATAAAAAGACTTTAGTTCTAGTAAACAATTTACAGATAATGATAATGGGAGTGTAAAAAGAATTTGGACATGCATGTTTTGTTTAGTATAAAGTTGGCACTTTTTATGTTGTAATTCGTTTTTAAAAGCTATAATTCTTGATCATAAAATGTTGCCTTACTTGTTCCTGAGATCACTTTAAGCTTTTTGAACAACAAAGCTTTCAAAAGATTATTAAATATTTTGCTTATTGCATTGCTCATTGCTTATTGCACCTTTAAAGATAAAAATTAAGATAAAAAAATAAATAGAACCTTTATTTGTTCTTTAGAAAACCATTGCAGGGAGTTTATTTAAATTAACTAGATAAATATCAGTGTAAATTTTCATGCCTTAAAAAAAATAATATAATCCCGGTGACATAAGTATCACTGAAAAAAAATATATTTTAATGTTATGAGATTTAATGAGTTATGAGATCATTAAATATAAGAGCCTATCAGTTTCCGATATGCAAATATATAGTGTTTTAACATATAGTGTTTTTGCAATGTTAATTTGTAGCTATGAAATTGTTGGCATTTTGTAAACATCTTTTGCAGGGCAGAAGTTCTTTTTAAGCAAAAAATAAAAAATAAATCAACAATTTTAGTGAGTAATAATACACAGTATTGTGTGTCATGCATAGATTCTGACACTTTTTTTTATGGTTCACATTCATCTTTCGCAGCAGTGCTGCTACAACTACATTTCAAAATGTCTTTAGTGTAATATGTTTATATCCTGTTCCTGTCTTACGCGTTCAGTCCTGCAGCAGCATGGAGCTTCACACAGTCGTGTCCGGATTGCGACACTGCACTTTCAGTCACATTCCTCTTGCGAAATTCTCTACCCCCTCTTCAACCCCCTCCGCCCCTATGCTAGGAATGCGGGGCATGTGCTCGGTAGTTTAAAAAAAAAAAAAAGTAATGGAGGTGGTGTTCCAAATATAAGTAGGGTTCAAGAGTTTACTTCCCAGCCAGATTATCTCGTGCAGGAGCGTTACAAACGAGCTCCAGAAAAATCCACAGCTCTAGTCACCATATAGGGAAATGATCGATGACACTCCACCCGGTGTTATCGATGAGTGAGAAACCTGAAGACAGAGGCAGCACTGGAGGGAAGGGAGTGGGGAAGGGAAGAGGGCAAAGGGCACAGGAAGAAGGGAAGAACATTTTTGGAGGAAGGGATGGAATTAAGTTGGGGTAATAACAAAAGACAAACCACCCAAGACTGAAAAGGTCTCTTTCAGGATACACACGCAGGACTGATAAGAGTAGAAGTAACGGCTTTTTCACTTTGACTCAGATAATCAATGTTTGTACTGAGCGGAAAGCTCCTCTGAGATGGATCTTCTCTACAACCACAATGTTGTTTTTGTTTATCCTGTTGATTACTTTTTTATGAGCAACATTTCAAAAGAAGTTTAAGAAATTCTCTTTGAAAAAGTTTAAACATTCAGATTCTGTATAACTGAAATCTTTCACAGGTTATTAGCATAAGATGTAAAAAGGAAAATGTTTCCTGTAAAAAAAAAAAAATTGTCATTTTGCAGATTTTAATGTAAATTTATTTTTTTGTACGAAATTAAAGCTTTGCTTGATGTCAGCAAATATTGTTTATATAATTATAAATATTATTGTTACAAATAATAATGTTTTAAATAGAGTAAGGCAAAGACATATTTTGTTCAGTTTCTCCAAACCAAATAAGATTTTATTTACCATTTTCTTTCTAACTTAACTTTTCCTCTTAAATCAACTGATGTCCCATACAACGAAATAGTTGTATTCTGTTTGTTTGTTTTTTTTTGTTTTTTTTTTAAGCTGCTGTTTGGTTATGTATTCAGCTACTACTATGTTTCAAATAAGTAATTTACAAACCTTAATGAAATCCATTAAACAAATAGATTAAACCTGTTTTCCTCATTTATAATATTCCACTTTCTTTCTTTGTCAAATAAATTAAATTAAATATTGTTTAAAGCTAATTTACAGTAGCTTTATGAAAGTTTGAATGTTTAATTTTTTTGTCTAAATATCCTGTTCAATTTAATGCACTTACGTACAATTCAATAGTTATAATTAAACTCTGTTTAGAAAAGCAATAATAGATTTGTTTGTTTCTATATTTCAATACATAAATCAAAACTCAAGATGCTTAGTTTTCTCTCATATATGTATAAATAATAATTTAAATGCAATAATAATTAAATAATTTAAAAGCAAGTTTATATTAAGTGAATCTAAACAAGCATATTTGTAAAAAAAAACAAAAAAAAAAAAAACATATGTAATCATTTATTTTTATTTACCTTGTCAACTATGAATCCTCAAGTCTAACAGAATCTGTGCAATATGTTTCAATTATTAAAACTAATATGAATAGAAAACTGTTAACATTTTCTATGATAGAAATTTCAACCTAATTTAAACCCATTCGATTTTCACTAGAAATCAAGTTTGTAATGTAACTAATTAGATTTACACCTTGATTCCACACAATCCACATTAGTTCTTTTGTCAGATTATTTTAGTTTTGAGTTGTTATTTAGTTTTGTTGTTGTTGTTGTTTTAAATCTTCATTCTTAAATGTGCTTGTAGGATTGTAAATATCAGTGTCAGATGTTTTGTTGTTGAACTGTGCAAATTCATAAAGTCACAATTATGCAAAGATGCATTTGTTTTTAAGTTCTTTTTAAGTACATTTAAGTGAGTATGGTCACTGTTCATTGTAATAAAAAATTACTCGTGACTTCAATTAAAATCTTATGCTTTCAAATGACACATAGCAAGAAATCTACATGAGGATGGTTCTGTCAGAATAACCCTCATGTGTAAGGAAGAGTAAACTTGCTCTATATTTATGACAAGTATTTTTATTTGGTTTAATTCCGTATTAACTCTCCAACATTTCATCATTGTTTATTTTTTTAAATGACCGGCTTACTGAATTTAAACACAATCTTGCTTTTATTCTGGATAACAAAGTTATAAATGGAGTTGTTTTATCACAGGATCACAAACGCTGTGAGAGGCTGACGAACTAGGAAGTTTCTTTAAATAGAGCTTTTATGAAACACATTGTTGTCTTGAATATTATAGTTTATGACATAATTGTTTATCCACATATACCTACTCGTTAATATGATGTTTACATGAGAGGAACAGAAATTAAAGAAATGTGGTTATTCCATAGCTCTGTTTGTGTGTGTGTCTGTGTGTGGAGATATGTCTGTTAGCCATACTGATCACACTAAACCTGCAAATAAGAGCTCTTGTAATAGTTCAGAACAGGATTGTTCATTAGTTTAGAAATAAGTGACTGTACAATACAGGAATTTAATAAGGCACATATAGATAGCAACATAATGAAAAGTACACTATGGTTTCTACCTCTTTTCCTCTTTTTTGTGCTGAAAGGTTTTAGAAATGTAAAAATATTTTTTAAGACATATAAGATTTCTGATTTGCATTTGAAGCTTTTTGTTTTAAAGAAGTTGAAACTCAGAAATGCTAAAAGAAAAGATCTTAAACAAATGAAAAATAAAAACAATGTAAGGCTAAATTGAATAAATAAATAAATAAAATAAATAAGTATTAATAATATTGTAACCTGACACAGATTTGCACAAACAATGTAAATAATAAAAATAGAAATTTACAATTTTACTTAAGTATTAGAATTTTTTTTTTGCTCCACACCACACCTTGATTTAAAAATATATATTTCTTGATTTCGTGTATGCAGTGTGTACAATCTATCTATCTATCTATCTATCTATCTATCTATCTATCTATCTATCTATCTATCTATCTATCTATCTATCTA
>JAQQZT010000009.1:23536241-23547624 GCA_030068275.1 Clarias platycephalus | reverse complement strand
GATAGATAGATAGATAGATAGATAGATAGATAGATAGATAGATAGATAGATAGATAGATAGATACTTTATTGATCCTAAAGAAAATTGCAGACACCCAACGGCAATAGAGACAGTAACACAAAGACAGGTTTGTAGATGTGATTACACACTGTATATCTTATATATAGTCTGTAGACACAGGGTGTGGATGTGAGAAGTACAAGATAGAATACAGGAAGCATGTTAAATGCAACCTTGATGTGCAATTTGATGTGTGACAAAGTGACAACAGTGCAATAACTTAGTAATTGTGCAAAGAACAGCATGGAAGTGACAATGGCAAAATATGTAATAAAATATTGCATAAACAACTTATTAACAAACTAACTTAATTTGCATGTGATGTATAAAACTGATAAAATAAAAAGAACTGCCCCTAACTGCATTGTTAAACGAACTGTTTGCACTGGACCGGAAGTCCCACCACTGTCGATATGGCCGCTGCTGTGGAAAACACACACACACACACACACACACACACACAAATTTGTGAATGAAACACTCGGTCGCGTATGTGTCGTCCAATTAAAGTGCGCAGTGGCGCTTGTGGGATCACGTGATACATTCCTGGCGCGCCGACGAGTCGAGATTCTAGCCAATGGCGAGGTCGGGTGGTGAAGACTAGCGCAGGAAGTGACCAATGAGAGTGTGGTATGCAAATGAGGAGCTCGCTCGGGCAGGGATCTGAATGTCAACCAGTCAAAGATGGAGTCTTAACGTCTCTGGGAATGGCCACGACGCGCGCGCGCGCCGAGAGACAGACAGATTTTCCGACATTTGTGGGTTTTAAACTTGTTTTGTTTTTATTTGACTCGACCGGTTTAATGAAGGGCTTGCTTTTAATTTCTACAAACACATACACGGTTGAGAAAAGAGGAACAAACAGGCCTAGAGACGCTGGAGGGGAGGGGACGGGAGGGGAGGGGGTTAACAGCTTCTGGTCAACTTTTCTTCTTCTTCTTCTTGATCTTCTTCTTCTTGTTGTTGTTGATCGGGTGATCTATGGATCTGGGTGATCTGTGCTTCTGGCTGTGTCCTAAATGACGCCTCTATCAGAGAGCGGGTGTTTAAGGTGTCCTGGTGTGTAGATCTGGTCAGTTTCTAAGGTGCTCACGGTTTAATTTCGGGGTCGTTCGGGTAGAGTACGGAAGTGCGCGGATTCGGACGAATCCCTCCCTAGTTAGGCAGCCTACCCCTCATGACAGGGAGGGAGGGATCCACTTGGCCCTGTTTGCGCGAGCACGGTACACGTTTTTGGAGCGGGAATGGCGGGAGCATGCCTTCAAACACTCGATCAAAAATGCTCGAAAAGCCTCTCACTCACGGACTTCTGAAGCAAATCCTTTCATTTTGCATGTTTAACAATAGGAGGGGACGAAAAGGAAAAAGGTTGTATTTGTAGATGTATTTGTGATCAGGTAAGGCTTTATCTTTAAGATCAATCATTTACAATATTATTTCAAAAAAAATTTAAGGTTTGATTTTTCTTTCTGTTTTTCTTTCTGAAATTGTGTTTCTCTTAAAAAAAAAAAAAAAAAAAAGTATAGTACTATGATTAGCTCGTGTGCATGGACTTCCAGATCTTCTAAATCTAAAGATTCAGCTGCTAAAATTAGTAACACGTTATATTTGTCTAATTAAAAAAAAAATCACATTTCAGCTCTCTAATTACAGAGCACCTCAGGTTGTTCATTATTCCATACAAACTAAAACAAACCCTAAACGTTTCCACTGCAGATCCATTTAAATTACATGCATTCATTTAATTTAGAGAAGTTTTTTACTTCTTTAAATTGCGAAACAAATTAAAGAAGAAGAAAAAACTTCTACACCAGACTCGATGCTGATACACCATGATGTAATCCTTTCCAACACTCTGCACTGTTTTACACATACACACTTAACCCATTTTTATTTTATCACTGATATTTACTTTATGATGTTTAAATGTGTATTTTTAAAGTCGCTGAAGTTTCTGAAGAGAGAGAAATGAGGATGTGAAAGTGTTGCCCAACTCTCTAAAATTAACCCCAGACGATGTGAGGAGTTTTCAAGGCTCATGGTGGTGGACGACGGATCTTCATTTAGAGTTTACCATGTCAGAATATCGAGGAAAAATTCTCATGGCAGTAATAGTAGATTTTTTTTAAAAGAGCAAAACCACAAAAATATATATGCTGGATGTTTAAAACCTTGCTAAAGGTTTAATTCTGTAATAATCTTTGTAGTGATTTAGATGTTTATTGCATCAACATGGTTACCTTGTTTCCTTATGAAGGAGCTTGCACACCTTTACGCTTAAGTTTTATGCGCCTTTCATATGTATTGAGTTGTAATATGTTATAAAGTTATGTTGCTCGTGGTGTTTGTGCCTCTGGACTCCTCCTCCTCCTGCTTGGAGTTGCTCAGGAATGTAGACCGCTGAGAGTCCATTGGTTCACGATGGCACGGAGTTACAGGATTGGCTGGAGAAACGGCGGGGGCCCTGAAGCATGAGCCCAGTCTTTGTCCGTTGCCCTTTTTCTGTTGTACTACTGTGAGCGTCCAGAAGAGCAGTGCAATATTAAAAGGGCATTGGCTGGAAGATCAGAGACCTCAGAATCCTCCATATTGTCATGACCTTTCACCTCAGTGTGTTCTCACACGCTTGTGGAAGTACAGTGTGGGACCAGAGGAAGTCTAGGGGGAGGGGTAGAAAGAGGCTGGGTTAGGGGGGGTAGATATGAGGGGAAGAGAAGGGGCACCTGTCAGGTCACGAGCTCTGACACTCAAGTCTTGTGTTCGTGCGCTTTGACTGATTATTTCTTTTAGAAGTTTGGTAAATCAATAGATCTGTTCTGAATATTGAATCCATCTTTAACTATTTGAATTATTGAAGTCGTAATAGTGGACCGAAGTCGACCTCAATTTATCATTTCTTTATTGGCATTTTAATATGGAGATGGAACACTATAGATAAAGAAGTTATAATTAATGTGTAGCAAAACTTTAGATTTTTTGCAATTGTGATATTTCATATCAAGTTCTTGATTGAGTGAAAAATGGAAAACATTTAAGTTTAGTAAAATTAAGGTTAATTTTTACTTTATAATCTGTAACGTTGAACTTCAAAAAAGAAAAAACATTTTCCACCAGACGGATTGGTGTAGCTTGGATGTAAATTCTCCTATTATTTTTTCAAAGAATTTGATCATTACATGCTTGAGTGAAAGACACAACTGTTTAAACCCTGCTTGAGATTAATTTCTAATCTATAAAGTTCACACCGGAGAAGAGGTAGGGGTCAATATAATAATTAATACAAAATAGAAAAGCTATTAATTTATCATGATTTGAATATTGTGTGCTTAAGTGAGAATGTAAACTTTACGTCTCCTGCTTTTTGTGGTCATATAATGATGTTAGGTTTTTTTTACAAGCTATTTATAGTCTATAAATATGACTAAAAAATTAGTGTATTTAAACTTCATTTAATTTGTTTGCTGCCTATTTAGGTAAAAAACACAACTTCTTTTGAAAGTTTGCTGGAGTTTAATCTTTATTTAAACTAAATTTATTAAATTAGATTTAATAAATTAGATTAGATTTAACCAATTAAATTAGATTTGATTTTCAGAATTTCAGATGAACTGAAAAGCATTTTTACTCTACACTGATGAAAGATTAGAGCAGTTTAATCCCAACTTTAATTCTGCTGTAATCTATAATACAAAGGAAAATTGACAGAAAATTAAATATTCTTTGTACCAGTGTTTTGGTTAAACCAATTATTTACTTACCTGTTTGTTTTGTTTGTTTATTTGTTTATCTGAATAATATATGCTTGCTTGGGTGGCATACAAAATTGCAAAAAGTTTAACCTTAACTTAATTTATAATCTACTGTCTATAAAATAGACTTGATGCAAAAGCTTTCACATAATGACATTATTTTTCAGCTTTCACATAATGAACGCTTTGGTCCTTATGAGTGAAAAGGTTAAATCTTAACTCATTTAATCGATAGTCTATTGCAAGTCAAAAAAGTGGACTGGATTGTAAAGAAAGATTATTTACATTAAATCTATGAGAATATGCCTAAATTTGGTTCGAGTGAATGTTCTTATTTTGTTGAACACTGAGTATTTTTACAGACCTAAATGAGGAAATGTTGAGTTTATTGAAAAATAAATAAACTTAATACATTTTCCTAATTTATCTGTGCTTTGTGTATATAAGAAAATGCTGTCTTATCAAATTTCAAGTTACACTGTCATTCATTTTCTTTATTAAAATTTTGTGATTTGAACATGATTACTTGGCTGGCAAGAAATACACGAAGCTCCTTAAATTTTACTGCTCCTTAAAGTCTACTTTTAGATTTTTTAGCGTTGTAACATTTAGAGCTTTGCACTGCCTAAGATGTCAAAGATGTTTTAAAACTCTCATTTCACTTACTGAGACATAAGAAGGAAACCAGAAAAAAATATAGGCTACCATTGGAATAAGAAACTCGTCTCCTGCTTTTTGTGGTCATATAATGATGTTAGGTTTTTTTCCTACATTAATAGCATGGATCAAGATTGAGACTTTTTTTTTCTGTACACTCTTATTACATTGCATTCCCAGTTTTTTTTGTTTGTTTGTTTTTTTTTCGTGGTGGTTGTGTGTGTACATACTTGTACTGAATCAAGTATCTGTGTGTTGGAGAAAAGGAGGTAAAAAAAACCTGTAGTCCCAGAAGGGTACTGGGAAGTGTGGCCGGGGAAAGATGGCCGTCGTCCCATGTGCACGTGCTGATGTGCTGAGGTCAGCTGCTCTGACGATGTTGCACTACTGTACCATCCGTTCTAGCAGTGCAATAGTATTGTCATAGCATTTAACCTCCAGCCGCGTTCAGCTGACGACCCTCGGGATGTTTAATAAGCAGAGCCGTGTCTCCTTTCCCGTAGTTCCTGTAATTGACCGTTGTTAAAGTGCTATGCGAATAAAATTGAATGCTTTGCTTTGTGAATTAATAAAAATGTTAAATTTAAAATAAAATGTAGTTTTTTTTTATTTAATTTTATAAGGGTGGATAAGAGTGTGTGCTGATGACCGGTAACGTGAGCAATCATGGTGTGTTGTATAGTGTAAACCGTGGAAATAACATCTGTTTAGATAGAGTTTTACAATTTTAGAATTTTGCTCACCATTTAGAATTTTTATTTATTTACATTTTTTTTAAGCGTGAAAAAACATTTAAGATGTCTAGTGGTTATATGGTGATCTCATGGGTTATGTGTTGACACCTGGTGTTTATAGGTCATGCCCTAGAATAGCAGAAGTGTGTGTGTGTGTGTGTTTGAGAGAGATCATGTTGTGTTGGAGTGGTGGGAAGGGGTGAATGTTTTCAGAGGAATGCGGTTAGAGAAGTCCACTTGTGAGAGCCGATGGGGGAGGGGATGAGGACGCGTCCCAGCCCCGGACTGCCAAATGCCTCTCTCTGCATCGCTGACTGCCTCCATGTGCTCCAGTCTGCTCAGATTATATACCCTGAAGTGTGTGTGTGTGTGTGTGTGTGTGTGTGTGTGTGTGTGTGTGTGTGTGTGTGTGTGTGAGAAAGTGCTAGAGGTGCTGTCACTAAAACACTGTACCAGGTCTCTACATGCCCCGTCTTTTAACTGTAGGAAGTTTCGCTTTTGAAAAATTCTAGGAACGTCTTCTATCGTTCATTTTATCATCTGCAGGAGAAAAGTTAGTTGTAGGTCGATTTGCATGCAAAATACATTTAAGAACTCTGAGAATCTGCAATCTGAATATAATATTAAAAAATTGTAAAAAAAAAATCTGACTATCAACTTGCTTTCTTGATTAAAAATTCTAACCACATGCAAACTATTAGTGTAAAAATGAAATATTATTAAATAATGTATATGTTTTTTTTTAACCAATTAAAAAATGGAGTGGTTTGGTAGAAACAGTGTTCTCCAGCATGTTGTCAGATTCTTAGACAGCTTTAGTTGGCATCCTTCCCCCTTTTTTAATTTTTTGGTGTGTGTGTGTTTGAGTGTGAAGGAGGTGAAGTGAAAAACAAGGTTTTGAAACCGAAACTGGTTTACAGAGAAACACACACAAAAACTCAATGATATAACTACCATAATCCAAATGGAAAGTTTACATGGAAAAAAAAAAGTCATGTACAGCTGAACTTAAAAATAATCTGTTTTTCCAATAATTTGTGATTTCAGTGTGTTTTTTTTTTTTTTTCCCTGTTTGAACTCTTGCTGACGAGCACAAGATTTCTCCCATATTAACTTACTCGGACGCAGAGTTACGGCGTGACTTCTTTTTCCTCAAAAAAAACATTTTCAACAAATCTTTAAAAAAGTTTATATATTCTTAAAATTAAGATCTAAAAAGCACATTGAGCCTGTGTTTAATTTTATTTTCTCAGAGTAAAGCTGAGTTTTGCATAGTATAGTTTCAGGAATGTATTCTTACAATTGTGAGTCAAATGAAAACCTTCCTATAAAAATAAATAAATAAAAAATTCCTCACGTGTATAAGCAGTAAAAACTATTGGGAATAATGGTCCAGTATAATATATTTTTATTGTTTTCAATATTCATGTTAATGTTATTTAAATAATCAGGTTAATGCTTATCTTTTGATAAGCTTATCTTCTCGCTCAGCGTTCAGAAGCAGGAAATTTTGTTGAAATTGTAAGGAAAAAAACATCTTTAAAAGTTGTTTAAGAGATCAGCACATTTTCTAGGTGTGTTAATGTGATCAGAATTGTAGCAGAGCCAGGTTAAAGAATGTGTCGGGTTAAATGTTAACTTGGTTTATCTATAGGACTGAAGGGAGGGTGGGAAGGAGGGGAGGGGACACGGCACCCTCAGCCACTTCGGGAAAGAATGCAGCTTGTTGGGGCGTGTTTGAAATGGCTGCTGGGAAATTGTGGAATGTGAGGAATGGACGATGATTGTGTGTGTGTGTGTGTGTGTGCGCGAGTGAGAGAGAAGCTTTGGAGTAGGATGTCTTGTCAAGTACATTGATAATGGACATACAGAGATTATATCAAAGCACTGGTCTATTTTCATTTAATGTGCAGAAAAACACATTCCTTAATTTTATTTTCATTTTGTTTTATTTTAAAATATTATATTTTTAAATACTGAACAATTAGCAAAATATAATTAGAAATAAATCATGACTTCAAGATATCAGAAGCATGTGAGAGAACAAATACTTCACATATATTTTTTTAATTAATCTAAATTTAATGATAATATTCCAATAAATTTAAATATGAAATAATTACTGCAAGTTTATGTAAATTAAAGTTTTGCTCCTGTTTAATTTCACTCAAACTTAATAAATGTGAAGACGTTTCTATAAACACAAAGTTGATACTAAAAGTAAAGCTTACATTTTCCAGAAATTTTAGTCATCTGAATGAGATCTGACTGCTGAAGGATTAATTAACAACTCGTACATAAAATAGTAGATGTTAAAGTAATCATGCAAGAGACAACAGAATAAAGCGACTGTTAAGTGGACAGTTTGAAAGGAAAAAGTGTGTAATGCACATTTCTTTAGCTTTAATAAATTCAGTACGTCATTATAGTAAGATCAAATATTCTTTAATTTTGAATTAAATTTTTTACATTTGAAAGTAGTTTTCTCTCATTTCTGATATTTTAAACTTACACATATAATGAAAAAATACAATTAACATCTACAATTGTGCCCTTTTGTGTTGTAACATTCAATTGTGTAAAAAGGTGTAAAAACAAGGAAAAAGCTATAAAATAATACAAATATTGAAACTGAGTTTATTTTTTTGTAAGGTTTTTTTTTTTTCATCTCATTTTGAAACACTTTTTTTAAACTCGGCTCTAGACAGTGCAATAATTTTCAGAATTAAAAATCTTTAACAGGAACACAGACGGTAAAATACATCAATCACTTGCTTTCAATAAAGTTTCATAACTTTGTTTAAATCCATAAAATTATAAGATATATATAAAATGACACACTTCCAAACATGAAAATCCTGGGACATTTCATTGTAAAAATAATGATGATAATAATAATAGTAGTAGTACATTCAAATAATGCCTTTCAAAAACACTGTAGTCACTTTGTGAGATGTGGGCAGGTTTTGATATTTATAGACAATAAAAGGCGTTGCATTAGGAATGTGGGCGTGGCTTTGACTCTTGATAGTTACTACTGCGAGTGGGTGAGCGGGAACCAGGGCGAATCTATATAAATCCTTTTAAAACTATTTAGGATATAGAGGATATATACACAAACACACACACCTTTTGTTAGATTTTTTAACAGGGCTTTAAAAATCCTATTTATAGAAAAATTCTACACCTCTAACACTAGCTCACTTGACAAGAAAACCTGAAATCCAAGTGCAGTTCTTCATGAAAGCACCTATTTGGAAACTTTTAACGAATGTATCTTTGTACATGTATTAAAAAAGAAACCCCACGTTCTCATAAAAACGAGTCTTAAATTAGGGATTCATATACTGCGACCCATAAACTGCACAGGGCAGTGAATCCTGCTCTGACGCGTATATTTGAACCTGAGATAAGTTGCGAAAGTGTCGCAGTACTCATTCTCCATCATCGATATGAAGAATATTGTTGAAATCTATAATATAATTGGAAGGTTATGATTGTGATATATTAGGACTCCTTTGTTGAAGTGCTGATATGGATCATCCTGCGATATTTACACCAAAGTGATTCGTGATTTTTTTCATCACAAAGAAATTTGGTCAGGATGATCATAGCACAAAGTAAAAATATATGACTTCAGCAAATGGAAATATTGATTAATACATTACTGTTAGAAATGTAGTACTGTGTATACACATCTTTCTTCACTGTCAGGGTACCAATCTTGTGTACAAAGGGGGGAACGCATGACGGTACCACTTCAGCAACAAGAAGTAATACCCTTTTGTCATGAAAGTGCACGTGGTTAAAAAAGACAGGAACTAATTACAGAACATGGCACATTACCTGAAAGCTAAATCGCCAGTCGTTTGTCTTTCTCACGGTTTATTCTAGTATGACGTCTACATTGTGATTACGGAAAGATTCAACACAAACTTTATACTTTTGTGATTTTTTTTGACACCTTTACAATTTTGACACATTTCTGACATTTCCCAACATAGTGCTTGATGCGATGTCTAATGTTAATCATAGTCTTTTTTCCAACAATTTACGAAGACAATTTTATTTTGTCTTTAGAAATAAATGAACAACATGCTAGCTTGCTAAACCATCAGCGCCACTATGAACTAATGTCCTGCATTACCATTTTCCTAGCAGCTGTGTTCTCACAACTGTAACCATTTGATTTGTGAGGTAATCGTGTCTTCACCTTGCCACGTCGAGAAAAATCACAAGCTTCATTTAGACACACTACTAGAACTGAACAACACATGAGAGTGTGTTCACAACATGTCAGGATAGTGAGACGACAATTTGTTCATGAATAATAGTTTCCATGGCAACACACCATGGCACAAAAGATATACGTAGTTGTATGTAGATGTATTCAGGTTATCTTAGGGAATTGTAAAGATTCTTTGCGTATACACGAAATAAGATAAAAAAAAAAAAGGGAAGATATGGAGTAAATACATTTTTGTTTTAAAACGCACATGATTTGCAGCATCGAACAAAACCAATGCATTGCCAAAGATTATTTTATGCAATATGCATAACCACAATTTTTTTAACTGATCTCCTATGTGATGCGTTTAATTAAAAAATATTCTGTCTATAATTTGCAGAATCTGTTAATGTTTGCTTGCATCTTAATCTTTTTAACTCTTTTTAACTGTGTTAGCCGTGTTTCTATTATTATTATTATTATTATGGCCCTGGTCATGTGACCACCTACACCTTTTGGAAACACTTGTTAAAGATTTGCATATAAAAAGATTTCCTTTTTTAAATTTTAGTGCATTTATTGGGCTGGGGGTGTTTGTCATGTTATGCAATTTGTTTTAACTAAATAAATATTTGGATTATTGTTTATTGTGATTACTTAAAGATGAATACCTCTTTAAACAAAGCTAGATGGCTTTAAGCTAACAATAGGCATTTGGGGCGGATGGCTGTTACACCACACGATACAGGAACCTCTGCATTGGAATCTTCCCTTATGAATGTCCGCTTTAAGAATTGAAATTTGCATCGGCATACGAACAAATAAATCGAACCAAACACCAGCTATGTTGCACGTATGTCTGGGAGCCGTTCAAAGCTTGTTTGCGTCAGTGAAAAGCCAAGCAAAGCAAGTTTATGTATTTTATGATTTTTTTTTTTTCAGTCAGCGAAGGCTGTTTCGAAAGAGTCAACCCACGATAACAATGTTGCATTCAAAAACTGTGATTTTTTTCAAATATATATATTTATGGAAGGCTGAAAGGGATTTTCTGCATTTACATTATTTCTTAAGGGGAAATTTGTATCACAATACAAATTTTCACCCTAAGAAGTCGCTTACAGAGGTAAATTAAATTTGTATGCCATTTGTATAAGTTCCACTGTACAAGATTATATTAATGCTCTCCTTCTAATATGATTCAATAATAACAATCATATGGATAAGTTTTCTTTTCAAGGACATTTAACATTAATGGAAGGTTTCTCCAGTATCATTGCTTTGTAAGTCGATTTTCAGTCGATCTTTCCCAGTAATATGACAAACTGTGTTTTGTGAACATGAGTGAGGTCTAGTGAGGAAACAACTGTTTTAGCTGCTGTAACGGAAACTAACTTGTTGTCAAGAACATTCCATAAAAACATAAAATGTAATACTAAACATTAAAAATATGCGAAAATCTTGTTAAATAACAAATAATAAATTGCTAGCATTGCTAAATCACTCTGGATATTGCTGGAAAGGGAAAATAATCAGATTCTGACCTAACATGAGCTGTTCATTGTGTGACATTTTGAATGCTTTGCTCATCAACAGGTTAAAATCTTCACATTCAAGCAGACAAATTACTGTAAAAAATAATAATAATAATAATAAAAAAAACATGTAAAGAGTAAATGAGTAGTTCATCCAGCAACACAGCTCATCAGGAATATTGTCCAACAGAGGCCAGGAGTAGTGTAAAGTATTTGTGTAAGGTGAGAAAGTGTAGCTTATTGTGTGGGTTCTCTGAGTTTAACAGTCATTTTTAAGGCCAGCTGAAAAATTCAATGTAACATCAACGCTCACGTCTCCACAGCTATGGCTGCGTTCTCCTGGTCTGTTCACAGTTCTCCAGCCCACAGCTATCACCTTCACACTGACACCGCCTCTGTTCAGGCAGAAAAATAGCAGAGTC
>JAQQZT010000009.1:23515027-23525889 GCA_030068275.1 Clarias platycephalus | reverse complement strand
TTCATGCTTGGTTTGTGCTCGGACATGAACTGTCAACTGTGGGACCTTATATAGACAGGTGTGTGCCTTTCCAAATCCTGTCCAATCAAGTTAATTTACCACAAGTGGACTCCAATTAAGCTGCAGAAACATCTCAAGAATGATCAGGGGAAACTCAATTTTGCAAAGTCTGTGAATACTTACGTACATGTGCTTTCTCAATTTATTTTTTTTAAAAATAAATTAGCATTTAGAATAAGGCTGTGACATAACAAAATGTGGAAAATTGATGCGCTGTGAATACTTTCCGGATGCACTGTACACATTACTACAAAGTGAAATTCTTCCCTCACATATCCCAGCATAGCTGGATAAGGGCGTCCGCGCCAAATGCTGCAAATGTAAAATGTCATAGAGCAAGGTCAGCTATGAAACAGGGCCCCTGAAGCAGATAGGGTTAAGAGCCTTGCTCAAGGGCCCAACAAGGGCAAACTAATGGAGCTACAGTAGAGCTTGACCTGCCAACCTTCCCATCAATAACTCAGTGTCTTAACCCTCTGTGCCACCACTGCCCCCTTTATGTTATGTAATGGTTTTATGATTCTCATCTTAAGAGAATCATTTGCTTTTCAATTGTATCTGTTACTTTGTATCAGAAAATGACAATATGAATGAATGTAAATGAAGCAAATGGTGTAAGAACAATATATTCAGATTAGATTTCAATCTGTCTAATGTACTAAAAAAAATTTATTCTTGAATAAGTTAAGGCTAAGTAAAATGTGTAAAAACTTATTTGCTTTGAGAAGTGATTAAGTAGACAGATGTTGGTAATGTGAAGCTGCTTAGCATATTGTACAGTTGTCTAACTCTGATGATTTTCAGTTGTGCGACTTCTCCCGAGCATCTTGTGGAAAATAATTCCCATTATTCTACTCATTATAATCATTTGCAAAGCATAGCATGCTGCAAACATCTATTTATTTGATTATTATTATTATTTTTCTTTTATGACTTATGATTTTAACGTGACATCCAGTGTCTGTTTATAGCCTTGTCTCTCCATCCACTGGGGAATCAAGTTTTCATGACTACAGTAGACACTTTTTCGCCTCCCTCATAAATATTTCAGTGGTGATCCTAACCTGTGTATGCTGCACTCAAATGTTAGCAGTGTAGCAGAAACAATCGACCAGAAATCTGAGTAGGTTGCGAGTGCCCTTCTACAGACAACTAATCATTTCCTTCGAGAAAATCCCCAATATGAGGAAGTCAGACTATAAATCAGAATCTAAAACAATCTGCATGTCGTACACAAGCCTACTGTTTTCAAGGTGCATGTGCAAAATTGAGCTAGAAAACAATACAGGTCGTATTTCACTATGTGTAGGTTTAGTTTTTAGTATACCACCTCGATATGCTTAGAGGATGATGCAAAGTGCAGTAAGACAGACAACATAAACAGAGCGCGAGGTGAAAATGGCAGAAACCATTAAAAGGGCTGGATGTTTCCCTTATACGTCTCATGAGAGCAAAGGAATTGCATATTTTAAGCCATAAACTGGAAACTCTTTTCTAGCAATATTAATCTCGTACATGGAACAGCCATAAAATTAAAACATTAATGTTGGGTTTTTTTGATAAAAAAAAAAAAAAAGAAAGAAAACAGAAAATAATTGGACAAATGATCAATGATAAATTAAGAGGAGGATGTTTGCCAATATTTTTTTTTATCTACAATTTAATAAACAAATAATTATTGACAATCTCTACATAAACTCCTGACTATGTGTTTATTACCTTTAATAAATTACAATCTTTTGTGATGGAATAATTGCACATCTCAGTATTGCAATTTACATTTTTATGTGAGAGCAATTGTGCAGCACTAATTGACATTAACACCACCTAGGGTTTAGATTCCCCTTGTACCAACAAAACAGCTCTATGGAACCTCTAGGGATGTGATGTGGTGTCTAGCATGAGGACGTTGTCAGCAGATCCTTTGGGAGCGTGGGGCCTCTCTGGATCGGACTTGTTTCTCTATCACATCCCATGGGTGCTCAATCAAATGGGGATTTGGGGAAACTCGGGCCAGCATATGGAATTTGGGGGATTGCGATCTCTATTGGGATTGATTGGGATTGATTCAACAGCACTACTAATTACTATCTGGTTTTGAAATATTTAAAACCTTTTAAAGTATTATATTTAATTCTTTGTACGTTATTGAAATGAGTAACATCTATGTAATGTAATTTGGGTCGTTCTGCTCCACACTCCTGTCCAGTAGGTGGCAGTATTGCACCACTTGCTCGTAAAATCAAAAGAGAAAGAAGCAATACTCTTGCAAAATGCGAGTATTTACGCAAGATACAGTATAAGATGGTTTGTATTTTCTGCAAAAAAAAAAAATAGTGTTAAGGAGTTTGTCAATTTTTGAATGTTTAACATTTGTAGATTTACCTAAATTATTGAAAACTGAATTAATTAATTCAACCAACAAATTATAAATTGAACTGTATAACCAATTAAATTTCTAGTTTTTTATGTTATTCATATAATACAGAAAAAGTGTGTGAAAAAGGAGCTGCTTCTGAAGTTTATGCAACATGGAAGTGACCAATCTCGCTTCCCTAAAAATTTCAAGTTGCTACAGTAACTTTAGCCGTTTTGGAGAGATGATTTTATATGCGCCCCAAAAATGGCCATGTTTAGCGTCTCGCTTCAAACTATAAACATTTAACATACAAATTATTCATATTTGATGCTAAAATAAGAAATAAGCTTCTAGAAGCATATGACCTGTAAAAATTGTTGCTTAAATTGTTTTTTGGTAAAAGCTAAAAAAGCAAAAAATCTGTAGTGTCCGTAACCATGTCAAATTCACGTTGCAATATCTTAACAATTTTGCATTTTAGAATAATATACTTTTTCAGGTTTATCACTTTTCATGTGAAATAAAGTTTTATTTGAATGACAGTTAAGACCGTTAAGTTACGGACACTACAGACATAAAAGGGCATGAAATTGTATTTAGCAAATGTGTTTTCTTTTTTATCTGAAAAAAATATAAATGTGTATGCATATTTACAAAAAACAAAGCATGGATCGTGACATAAGAAGTATTATAAAAAATGGTGTTATATGATCCGATATGAGAATTCACCTTTTCACCTACAGGATAAGACACTTTAGCGGCAATAGCATAGCATTTTATTTTGGAAATCTAAAAAAAAAAAAAAAAACATGGATGCACCTCTGTCATTGCTTAGCAACAAGCTAACCAGGTACTTGTAGTATAGTGTATATACTTTTTTCTCAAACACAGTTAACTGTGTTTTTAGTATTATAGATTTAATGACTATGTCTGTATATTAATGTGTCTTAAATTAATACTTCTATATACTGTATAACTCATATAAAATTCAAAAGTGGTGCTTTGTTTACTGCTGATGCGGCCATTTTAATTTGATGCAAGTTCCTAAAATGAGAATTCTGAATTGAGTGGCTGTTCTTTTATTTTATTTATCAGCTATTACAAGCAAAAGAAGGCCCTAGTTTTTGAGGTTCTGTTTAATCACAAAGCGAACCAACCACCATGCTGTTATTTAAACTATTAAAAAGATGTTCCTCCCTTTCTGCTAGATTGACTAACTGTTTCACTCACCATTTCTTCCCCCCCCAAAGCATTTATTAGCAATAAAATTCAATTTGCAGTTCGTTGGTTTGCCAGCCTTGAGGGTGGAAAAATGCATTACCCCAGAATAAAAGGGAAATGGGAAGTAATGACTCACTGCTGGATGATCAGAGAGGCTCTCTATCATTTCTACTGAATTGCTGGTCTGCTGTATTTATGCATGTGTGTGTTGGCTTGTGGGCCAGACAGCATTGTTCTCACGTCTTTGAATCGGTCCTCCTATGTCTTTCCATACGCTGCCGTTGTCCCTGAGCCGGTGTGAAAACATCTCGTATTACAGTAGCTGAATTACAGTATTATAGCTCATTGAATTGTATCGCAGACCGGCTTTAGCGTGGGTTTACAGACCTGAAACGATGTGCTCCTGAGATCTAAAATGAAAAAAAAAAAAAAAACCAGATCATTTTCTTTCTGACCTGATCTTGCTGGTGCACATCATCAGAGGTAAATGTCAGCGTGTGGCTGATAATATTACTAGAGCTGCCATCTAAAAAGATATCTGAGCTCTCTCTCTCTCTCTCTCTCTCTCTCTCTCTCTGTCTCTCTTTCTTTCTATATTTCTGTATTTAAAATTGAAGGAAAGACTATCACTATGGCAATCTTTATACAAGAAGAAAGGTGTCAGGGTCAATTTCCATAATGGAAACCTTGGACTTTAATTTAACCTTACGCATTTAAACTTCTCGCTCCACTGACAGTGTAATCATTCTGCATTATTTTCTATAGAGCTTACAGAATAATAATAATAATAATAATCTATGCAACATTATTTATTAATACATCAGGACTGGAGGAATCAACTTTAAGGAACCCTGAGCATATTCCACCAAGACAACAAATACATTGCGTGTGTTTGTCTGAATGATAAGGCATACCACCTTGTTCCAATTTAATACAAGTATTTTGGTTAAAGCTTTGCCTCAATCAATAACAAATACAGTGGAACCTCAGATTACGAGCATAATTCGTTCCAGGAAGCGGGCTTGTATTCCAAAACACTCGTAAACCAAATTTAATTTTCCCAAAAGAAATAATGGAAACTCAAATTTTTCGTTCCACAGCCCCAAAAAATAAATACATAAAAATAATGAATACAAAATATTAAGTAAAAATAAAACAAATTAACCTGCAAAGTAAAAATAAATCCAGACAGATAAGTGTTTCCACACATTAACGGAGAGACTGTTTTATCGGAAAAATTAGCAAGCAGCATCGCTAATCACGCTTGCGTGAGCGCATACTAACGGAATCACTGCTGTAAAGTAAAATAAAAAAATTTAAAAAACGGCAATTTACCTTTGAAAAGAATCGTGACAGAGCGAAGTTTCTGTGTAATGCAGAAAGTGTGCGTGTGTATGTGTGTGTGAAGCCGAGAGTAGGAGGGGGTGGGAGGGAGGTTGTGAAGGCGAGAGTGTGTATGTGTGTGTAAAATAAAATACGACAGGCTGATACAGAGAGGTAGAGAAAAAATGGATCTTTACCCTCTAATGAGACTTGCTTTTGCTTTATACGCGCGCTGTACACACACACTTACAAACACAAAATAAAATATGTTTCACACACACACGTGGTTATAGTAAACAGTGCACGGATGTTGATTATACCAGTAAGAGACGACCACTAAGACCCAGCAGGGGAGACGATTACCCACAATTCCACAGCGCAAGAGAGAGAAAAACCGTTGGCTCAGTTGTGATCACGTGACGCTCAGCGTCAAAACAAGAAGCGCATGCGTGATACATGATACTCGGTACTCTTAAACCAAGACAATGCTCGTTTTTCAAGTCAAAATTTATCCGCTCGTCTTGCGAAACACTCGCAAACTGGTTACTCGTAATCCAAGGTTCCACTGTATATATACAAAAAGAAATTAATTCATGCTATTAACACAACACTCACTTGTGCTGATCCATCACAGGGCCCACACACACTCATTCACACACTACGGGCAATTTGGGAATGCCAATTAACCTAACCTGCATATCAATGGACTGTGGGAGGAAACTCACCAAGGAAAGGAAGAACATGCAAACTCCATGCACACAGAGACAGGAATCAAGCCTGGCCGGGAATCGAACCCAGACTCTGGAGGTGCAAGGTGACAGTGCTAACCACTACACCACCGTGTATTTTTCCTTACTTCATGTTGGGTTATTTTATGGGTTTTTAAAATTTTTTTATAGGAGCTACTTTTATAGGCGCTGTTACTCACTCCATGCTTTTTCAGCACACACTTAGAGCTCACTCACCCTTTCAGGTAAACAAAGCCATGTGTGCACACCAGGACGTTTCCATGTGAGTCCACCTTTAGCAGATTTCCGTAGGTCGTGTCATACACCAAACCTCTGTAGAACAGCAGGAAACACAAACAAGAAGGAGAATTAAAAAGAGAAAGATGAAAAATCCATGAATAAAATACTATGATCTGTACTGGCACAGTAACAGTCAAAAGTTTACACCCACTCCTTTAGACATTATTGTCAATGAAAGCTGTATTGAGCTTTCATTGATTTCTTTAATCTTCTCTTTTTCGGGAGAAGAGTGAGGGTACAATATATCTTTAATAGAAGATATATTGAACTCTGGTGCACAAGGTTTACCTGATTTTCTGAAATCAAAACAAGCTCAAATATACAGTACAAACACCAGCTTAGATAATTATTTCAGTGGCACTGAAAGTCTGGATGTTTGACAGTACTCACTGGATTGACCAATGCACAATACAATGAGAATGTCCAAAGAGCTCCGTCCAGATCTTAGAAAGAGGATGGTAGATTTTTGATTCCAAGATCAGATAAACCAATTGTACTTGTACTTAAGCACAAGCTTTGCACAAAGTGGATAGAATAACAAAGACCGAAGAGTGCCTCACAATTCATCAGAATCTCAAATCATCTGCTAAATTGAGTGTTTCACAGGTTAATGACTCCAAACACACCTTAAAGTTGGTTGTGGAATAAATAAAGCAGGCAACTGTAACCTTTTGAAGCCTCAACCCTGTCGAAAAATTGTGGCCCATGCTTAAAAGTTGTGTCCGTGCCAGAAAACTGACTAAATGAACTAATTGATTTGAACTAATTGAACACTACCAATTCTGTCAAGACGAAGGGCCAAATATCCAAATGTCAGAAGGTTGTTGATGGTTGCTAAGCATCTAAACATGAAACTTGCTAAGGGACATTCAACCAAATATTAAGTGTTCTGTGTATTTTTGGCCATGTATTAATTTAATAAAACCCGAACTAAACTAAATCAAAAACCAAACCAAATTCCAAACTAAATATTGTGTAATATTTCATCCATACCATCAAAACAAGATCTCCATCTATCTAGGAACCTTTGTAGTCCAACCATGGAGGCCAAAGATTGCCACTGTATTTATTCCCATTTGTACAACCTCCAGTAGTACATTCACACACTATGGGGAATTTGGAAACACCAATTAACCTAATCTCCATGCACAGTGCTAACCACTAAGCCACCGTGCCGCCAATGTGACTCTGGATGGAAATAAATGCTGTGCATGTTCATAATTTTTTTTTTTTTTATATCATTACTCTTTTAGTGCGCTGATTTTTAAGTTTGGTTTAGTGTGGTGTAGTTGTTAATAGCACTTTCCTGCAAAACCTCAACGGCGCAATGTTCATGAATTATGAATCATACTGAAGTCAATTTTCCTTGTAAAAACCTTAATACACTGCTTCACCACACAGGCTTCTGCACATGTTTTGAGAACTACATGATGGAGAAAGAGAAACCTGACAGGTCTAAAAATAGATCAAACTCCCCATCAGCATTTTCTCAAATTTTTTATACCGGTTTTTCATCAAAATGCAGCCTTGATCAGCTACAGTAAGACAATGATAAGTTTACATAAAGGCAGTTGTGTGGTGTATATGTGACTACAGAGACAAACCTAACCGAACAAATGTCTCTCAATACATACCGTGTGGGGAACATGGGGTCGTACATGTACCGCAGCAGCTCATGAGGATAGCCGATGGACACCAGTCTGTCTCTCAGCATCTCAAAGCCCAGATCTTCATACTCAGGAGATTTGTAAACTGCATGGGAAATAATGGAGACAGTCAGGGCAATAGTAAAGTCATCTGGCACTGGATCTTACATTTATATTCACATTTGCTAATTTATTCAGGAGATGCTTTTATAAAATAAAATGCAATTCGAGCTGAGCAGACAGGTCACGGTTTTAAACTCTTAATGTTTTAAGCTTTATTTAACTAGCAGACATTAACCTCCAAATATATACCTACCTAACCCTTTTTTTTTTCCTCACCTGAGTAAAGAGTGCACTCACCAGCAAGGGTATAGTCCATGTCGAAGCCATAGCACTTTATTTTCTCCAGAGTCACACTCTTGTTAACAAACACCCTGGAATTAAAGCAGAAACAATGAAAAAATACTCCTATAGATCATCTTTTTTAAAGAATGAACCATTCGGGGTAATATTAAGTAAACTCCGAGCTTGTTGGTATACTGTAGTTTTATTAGTGGTGGATGGTTTTACAGTGCAAATAAAACAAAGATATAAACCTCATAAATGTTCATTTTAATAGTTATTAATTGCACAGTTTGAACTTTAATATTTAAATACAATTTTCATAAATGTGCAAATGTGTAACTCCCTAAAATATAGATCAGAAAAGAAGGAAACCTAAGTCCTGCCAATAGGTAAGAATATGCAAATAGTTAAGAGTCTTTCATTGGATAATAACTGCAGTGACTGATATTGTTGAGCAGGCAACAGGTTATTTAACCCTAACTGATGCATTGAGTAGCTTCTTGTTTCTTAAACAACCATGTCAGAAGACATGTGCTGTGGTCATGGCAAAGACTCTGTTTCAGAAGGATCACATTATTGTCCTGCATCAAGCAAAGAAAACAACTAGGGAGATTGCTGAAGATGCGTTAAAACTGTAAAACGCATTATTAAAACCTGGAAGGATAGTGAGGAACCATCATCGTCAAGGGAAAAATGTGATTGGGAAAACATCCTGAATGAGTGTTATGTGAGATAACTTAAACACTAGTAAAAACAACAGTACACACAGGGCGATGTTTATTAGTTAAAGTAAGAGCATTTCCACATGGACAATGCGATGAGGAACTCAAGGGATCAGGACTAAGCAGTTGTGTAGCCTTAAGAAAGCCACTTAGTGGTAAGACTTATCAGGAAAAGGGTTCAATTTTCGAGAGAGTATAAAGAATGGCCAGTGGGACATTGGAAAAAGGTCATGTGGGTCTGACGAGTCTAAATTTACCCTGCTCCAAAGTGGTGGGTGCATCAGGGTAAGAAGAGAGGAGAATGAAGTGGTGCACCCATCATGTCTAATGCCAACCATACAAGCCTTTGGGGGCAGAGTTATGATTTGGGGATGGCTTTCCAACTCGGCATGCAAACTCCATGCACAAAGGCCCAACGCAGGAATCAAACCCAGGACCTGGAGGTGAAAGGCGACAGTGCTAACCACTAAGCCACCGTGCCGCCAATGCGACTCTGGATGGAAATAAATGCTGTGACATTGCATAAGCTTATCAAAACAATAGCACAGCTGTGTGATTTAGGTTTTTTTTTTATAGATTATAGTTGTTTTGGCTGGGCAGTGGAGATTCCTTGCCAAATCAGCTAACTGACTCTTGGGCGTTTTTCTAACTAGTTAGCAGTTTTACAGAGTATTTACAGTAAATCTATGGTTTAAACAAAATAATTGTCTGTCCTTTATGGCTATAAATATTTGTTTAAATGCTGTTCACATTGATTCTGCAAGGATAATACTTCACACTCATTCTGCTTTTATTCATGTGCCTCATATCAGGACACTGCAGTCCTGAGGTTCTTGTTATCAGCAACCTAGCGAATGGTGACGTCATCACAATTCTTGAGATGAGCATTTGAGTAGCTGCGTCATCTAGGGAGGAGCACGTCGCTTGAGGAGGTCACAAACACACACTGAAGATGAAATGATGTTGTTGTTGTTGTGTATCATTACTATGATATATGTCATGACTAAAAATCAGAAGGCAAAGTGCTCCGAATGTTTTGGCATCCCACACAAAGATCCACACCATTCTAATTAAATGTTGACGCCTGTTTCTCAAGGTAAAATGCATAAATTTCTGATAGCAGCAATTAAATCATCTTTGTTAGAGTGGAGTTAAAGATAGCAGACTCACAGCATATAGAGTTGCAGTTCATAGCATATAGAGTTGCAGTTAATATTTTACCAGACAGCTCCAGTTTCGTCAACACGGCGAACTCAGTGAAGCTGCAGACGTTTGCTTGAAACATGCCGATCTTTGTCTGCAAATCTATTTCCACTATTTGGGTTCAAATCCACAACTACACCTGAGGCAGAACCCGATCCAAGCACAAGGACCAGTGGCTTTCTGCACTCCGCCACAACCTTCTGGAAATTAGAACCAGCAGGAAATTTTACCCATCACCATCAGTGCCAGTGTAATGAAGATGAATCACCTTTCTAGTGCCATAAACGCCATAGTCAATTATTCAAGGTTTTGCCAAGATGCTGTTTTGAGCACTGTTCACATACAGTATGTGCTTCTTACAGATAAACCACGCAGCTCTCAAGATCTCAAGCTGAGGCATGACCTAAGATGGACACCGTAACAGAGAATGTAGGCCAATCCTACAGCATTACATTGCTTAAACGTGCCTCACAAAAATCAATTCACAGAGGTGAACGGTTACGTCCTTAAGTTTTGAGCAAAATCAATAATGCTTATTGAATGAGCAGCTTGAACATGTGCCATATTTGACTGTGTAACTGCGATCACATGTTCAGAATTAAGTACTCACATTACTCATGGATAAGTATTAAAGTATTACTCACTAAAAATCCAGTAAACAGCAATAGCAAAGTGAATCGAATTCAACTTCTAATTTTAAGTGTCATATACACGACCATACGATGAAATGCTTATACAACTGTTTGTGACCTAAAAAGGAAAGATAGGAGAGAAGAGGTATGTAGAAAGATTTTACTGCAATTCCAAAAAAATGCAATTTATAAAGTTCCATTAAATAATTAAAATAGATATATGTATAAATTACAGGATTGTATAATATAAAATCACATGCTACACCACACACACACACACACACATACATACATATATTATATATATATATGTGGGTGTGTGT
>JAQQZT010000009.1:23484548-23499307 GCA_030068275.1 Clarias platycephalus | reverse complement strand
TAGCCCATTCCAGCCTTGTGCAGGTCTACAGTCTTGTCCCTGACTTCCTTTGACACCTGTTTGGTCTTGCCGATATTTATGAGATTTGAATGGAAGATAGAGATTTGGTGGTCAGGTGGCTTTTATACACATAACGCGTTGTTGTTAGGAGCTCCTTCTGCAGCAGCTCCATTCTGTCTCTATCCTTTACCATAAACCTATGATAAATATGATAAACCCTTCATTTCTTTGTAAGCGGGGAAACTTATTTCAAATACTTCAAATACTTATTTCCCCCACTGTATGTCGATCGAGAAGACCTGACCCCAGATTGGAACAGAACAGTCAGGTTATATTAAAACATTTAAAAATAAAAAGTACTTAAACAATTAAAGTATTTTAAGCACTGAGCAGGAAAAATCCGAAAAATTTAATGTGTAAATAAATCAAGTAAATCCATTAAATACGTTTTTAATAAGAAAAACCTAAAGGTTAAAAAATCTGATGAACATCATCTGTTGTTCGCTCTAAAACAGGAACACACACTGCCACTTACCTCTGATGTACTGGTCAGGACAGAAATGTGGAAGCCGTATTGAAACGACCCCCCAACACCTGTAGCCAGAATAACTGCAACAAGCACAGGGTTCGCAACCTGAGAACAAACGACAAACCACATCTGAAGATACAGAATTCACAGTTAGAGAAAACTGTGCATGGAAACCTTAGCAAAAACTAACTTACCAGCAAAGATACAACATTCGTCATTGCACTATGTAGTTCTTCCACAAGACTCTTGAAACATCTGGTTTGGTCTTGTAAATCAAGAGGGAGATCATTCTGACACAGCAAAACTGTAAATGTCTAACTGAGCTTGTTGCAATGTAACTAATGAAGTTACTTAAGCCTTCATTTTTCACATATAGCTTACTGCACAGTGAAATTCTTTCTTCACATATCCCAGCGCAACTTGGGTCGGAGTGCAGGATCAGCCATAATACAGCGCTTCTGGAGCAGATAGGGTTAAGGGACGTTCTTTTTTTTCACCAGTTTTGCACAATTATTTTTTTATTGCAGCATTAGAGTGTGCATTTGTACGACTTAGAGGGAAAGGAGTGTAGCTTCAGTAAAGGAATATCTGAATGTTAAGCCAAGGTTTTACTCATCACATACTGTATACGCTACTAAACAATTCCTCCTATATTCCAGCTTTGTAAGGAGGCTGGAGTCAGCTTTGATAAAACACCCCTGGTGCAGATGGATAAGGGCCTTGCTTAACGGGGACTTGAACTGCCAACCTTCCAATCAATATCTCAGAGCCGATTTAATTTCTAGCAGCACCAGGACCAGTTACACTCCATTACTCATAATCCAAAATGACATCATTTGGTGCTGGTCACTTGGCATTGAAAGACAAAAGATTTTTAATTTGTAGGATAAAGTTCTGTTAGGAACTGAGTAGTGCAAAAATGTTAATGTTTAAGCTTTTAGATATATTACACAAGAAATGTGAAACATTACATTTGTACCGTTGTACTTATGTTAAACTTACCCCAAACTTAGAGTAGGACAAGGAACACAAAACTTGTACAGTACTTGAGTAAAAGTGGTGATACCCCGGGTAGAAGTCCTCAATTTATGGTACATTTCTACTTGAGAAAAAGTAGAAAAGTAAAACCTTCAAATTTACTTTAGTATCAAAATCGAATTTGTATTAACTCTAAGTCATAGGAAATGGATCTCTCTCTTTCTCATCAAACTGTGAACATGTTGTTTTCATCTGTCTGAAACCACCACCACCTGCTACATAATTGTGAAGGAAAGCAAATTACACAATTACATATAGTATTCAGTAAATGATCTACACATTTAGGCATTTGGCAGACTCTCTTATCCAGAGCGACTTACAGAAAGTGCTTCTGTCATTGGATAGATACTCACAGTGGGTTACTAGGTTACTAATTGAGTGCCATCAGTCAAACACAGTTGGGACGTGGATTTTTTATTATTATTTTTTTTTAATCCTTGGATTAGTCCAAGTACTTAAGAAACAAATACGTCTTGAGTCTTCGTTTAATGCTGTACGGAAAGATTTGCAGCAGAGGTGAGTTTTGGACTTGCTTTTCATGGGAAGGTCTTTATGAGAACCAGTTTCATTATGGTGCTTGATGGGTTTTGCAAAAGTACTTGACAGTACTGTTTTTGCAAGACAAATTACCTTCATGTCTTAAAGTAACACCTGGCTGTTGTTAGTCTATATGTGTTATTTCATAAATCTCCTGTATTGTTCTACAATGTAGAAAATGAATCACTAAACAAAATACATTGAATTAGAAGGTGAGTCTAAACTTTTGACTGGTACTGTATTTGAAAGTTGTACTTTGAGTACAGTAACAAAGTAAAAGTACTTATTTACCATCCACCTCGGCCCAAATTATAAAATGACTCAAAAGACCTTGGTGTGATTATAGACTCTTGTAAGAGACTAGTGTCAATAACATAAGAAATATGGGACACAACGTGATGCGGAAAACTAGTTCAGGGTTTTGTTCAGTCACATTCCTGTAATGCTTTAACAGTTTGGAAAAAAATCTACTACAATCTACCAGAATGATCTCTTCCCCTGTTGATCAGACCACCACTAATAACCAATCACAGTCATTTGTGAGTTCATTTAGTAAATTTATTTACATAATTATGAATGTACATTAAAATGTGACAAAGCCTGTTGAAATGATGCACTTTGACTGCAGTTGGATCTTCAAAATACACGGTGGAGCTTGACTGCAGCTAAAAAGTGATATTTCAAAAGAGTAGTCGAAGTTCATGTGATGCTCAGTGAACACCAGCATGTGTTTGAGCAGCACTTATTTCTGCACGTGTGTGGATTCTGGTGTCCTTGCGCGTCCGGAGGCTCACAGCAGCATGTAGCGCGTCAGTCCGCCTCCTCTCAGCTCCTTTAGTCTCTGGCAGTGTCTCAGCATGTTCAACATACCCACAAAGCGCTTATCCACCTTCAGCTGTGCCAGGTCACGCAGGTCCTCCTCCACCACAAAGAACTGACCTGATGGAGGCAAACACAAAGAGGCAGCAAAAACTATTCAGTGTGGAAAACAGCTCTTTATGAACAGCCACATCTAATGTGTCAGTCAGATAGTCTGTAAGTGACCACACACACGTTCCAGCCTCAACAGTAGTTCAACTGCAATGCACAATACAGTGGAACCTCAGATTACGAGTAACGCGGTTTACGAGTGTTCCGCAAGACGAGCAAAGATTTTTAATAAATTTTGACTTTAAGCACGAGCATCGTTTTGGTTTACGAGCACCGAGTATCATGTATCACGCATGTGCTTCTTGTTTTGATGCCGAGCGTCACGTGATCACAACTGAGCCAACGGTTTTCCTCTCTCTTGCGCTGCGGAATTGTAAGTAATCGTCTCCCCTGGGTCTTAGTGCTTGCAGAGTTTCTGTGTAAGGCAAAGAGTGTGCGTGTGTTTTTGTGTGTGAAGCCGAGAGAAGGAGGGGGTGGGAGGGGGACTGTAAAGGTGAGAGAGAGAGAGTGTGTGTGTTTGTTATTTTTTTTGGGCTGTAGAACGAATAATTTGAGTTTCCATTATTTCTTATGGGAAAATGAAATTTGGTTTACGAGTGTTTTGGAACACGAGGCCGCTTTCGGAACGAATTATGCTCGTAATCCGAGGTTCCACTGTACATTATATTGTAATATTATTGCAGCTGTTCTAGTTCGATATTGTTTCCATATTAAGGGTGAATTCATGACAGTGAACACTGATCCATCTTGTCTAAGTCTAATGTTGCATTTTGTTGATTTATACATTTTGGTCTCATCAATGAACATTTACATTTTTTTTTTAGCTTTATACCACAGAATCATCTTGAGAGTGGCTAAGGGAGAAAATAAAAGGAAGAAAGTAAACAAGGCATGATATATCACCATTTAGAGCTTGTTAAGGCATCAAGTGGGATTAATGACCTTCGTTATGAGATCAATTACGCCCTTTTCACGCAGCTACACTTTCTAATTCACAGGAAATGAAAACGCATGGTGATCAAACAGGCCATCCTGACCCCTGACCTCAGAGCGCCACAGCACAACCTGTATTAGTGTTATATAATAACATTCACTAGGTTCTAAGGAAGGCACATTTAGGATTGCGTCAATGGTACCTTTAGTGTCCTTGGTCTCCTGGTCTTTGAATCTCTGATGAAGTTTACGTGCTGCGTTACTCAGGTTCTTGACTGGCTGCTGAAGGATTTTATATTTCCCAGTAACTGCTGTGTTGATGCTTTTTACAGCAGTGTTCAGCTGGTCATATGTTACACGTCCCTTCATGTACCTGTCATGAGAATCACAAAAGCGTCACTTAAACTTTTAAGAAATCAAATATGTAAAATTACAAATTTAATTTTACAACATGCCAGTATAGATTTAATGCTTGTACCTTATAAGTCACCATGCAATAAACTCCAGAGAACTTTTTAAATGTATTGACAGTCAGTGCTGTTAGGATAAGTGTGGGTTTAGATGCTTGTGTGAGACTCACTGTGGGATGCTGTCAAACTCCTGCACTGTGATAAACTCCATCTCTTTAATCTGGCTCCGTGACGGCTTCCTGGGTTGTTCTTGCTCCTGTGGGGCTGAATTCACTTCTGACTGCTTGCTAGGCGCCTCCGTCTGTCCTCCTCTGTGGAGGAAGAAAAAAAAGGAAAACAATTAGGCTATTCCATCTATACTCAAGTAATGCTATTGTACACTATATGGACAAATGTACAAGCAGACCTACCAGTCGAAAATGTGGACACACCTGATTTGTATTTCTTTTGACATTGTAAAACAATGTTTAAGGCATCCAAACTTGCTACTCATGCTCTATAAAGACTTCATAAAGGCTCTGATCTGAGGTACTGTAAATTGGTCCATAGGGATTCACAGGTGGTTTGTCCCTCTTCGGTATGAATCGGTACGATTTTTTTTTTAAGGAAAATTACAGAAAAACCTTTTTTTAGTTATTATGTGGCTCTGAGCTCTCGTTACTGGAGGACTTGTAAAAGCCTCTCAGGCGAGGGGTGGCGCAAATACGATAAAATAGCTAAATCCAAACCTCTATGAAATAATACGCTCTGATAGATACAACACTGCGTATGATGATGTTTATTACAGAAGTTACATAGCTTCTGTAGTCACAGGTATCCAAAACAAGACAACAGTTGATAAATCATTGCAATGTGAGGTGTTTTATAGATACTTTGTAGGTAAATCATAGCTAATTGTGTAAGTTTGTAGACAGTTCATGACAGTTTAGCATGAATCGGGTATGGTTTGTAGCAGAATCCTCTGTGATTACTTGAGTACACTACCAGTCAAAAGTTGGTACAAACCTTCTAATTCCATGGTGTTTTTCCTGATGTTTATTTCTTTCTACACTGTAAAACAATGCTGGAGATTTTAGAACATTCCAAAATATACAATAATCTCCTCTGAACAGTTGATATTGAGATGTGTTTGATACTTCTGCTCTGGAAATCCTTCATAACGGCTCTAATCTGAGGTGCTGTTTGTTAATTGGTGATTTCTGAGGCTGGTAACTCTAAATGAACTTCTCCTCTGCAGCAGAGGTACATTCTGGTTTTGCTTTTTACTGGGAAGGTCTTCATGAGAGCCAGTTTCATCATGGTGCTTGATGAATTGACACTACTATACTTGCAGGAAATGTTCCATAATTGAAATGTTATTTTACAGTTTTGAAATCTCCGGTATTGTTTTAGCATGTTGAAAATAAACCACTAAACAAAACACATTGCATTGGTGGTGTGTCCGAACTTTTGATTGGTACCGCTTAAGTATGCAAAGCTCCCCATTAAAAGCACGTGAGCTTACTGAGCTGTCAGCGGCCCTCCTTTGCGAGGCATGTGTGGTGGGATGTTCTCCAATAGGTGCTGTGCGTTCTGCTCATCCTCCTGGAAGAACATGTCCAGGTCCTGCAGTGGAGAAGATATGAAGAAAAGCACAAGTTGATAATAAATAATATATAAATGCACGGCTCAGTTTTGTTCAGTCTCTTATAAATAATTTTTATTCACTTAGCATTATACAGACACAAGACTTATGTATGTGTTATGTTAAAAATTTAATTTACTACATTAAGATGTAACAGGTGACCTGCAGATGATTTAGCAGGTCCCTCTGCTGAGTGACGCATCTCTCAAACCGATCGAGGAGACCGTTTATGGCGTTGACATCCTGCTCAATTTTGAGCAGATACGACCGCTTATCTGGATCTTTTGCTATGAAAATAATCAAAATCATTTAGTCAACCATTAAAACAAATTGTGATGTCCAATAAATAAGTAGCATGTTGAGGCATACCTACTGCTCGCAGGTCTAAAAGCCTCTTGACGAGTGAAAGTTTGTCGTTGATGTGTTTCGTCACTTCTTCCAGCTCACAGTGACTCATTTTTTTCTGAAATACAACAAAATACAAACAGCTGTAACTTTTGAGTTTTGTAAATTAATAAGATCCTTGGATTAAATTAGGAATATGAATGCACCGCTGTCATCACCAGAAGTGAATCTTCGTCCTCGTAGGGCTGCTTTCAGAAAACCAAACAGGTGAAAGTCAGATAGAGCGAGATCAGGACTATAGGGAGGATGCTTTAGCACCTCAAAACAAAGATTTGTGGAGTGTCGACAATGTGGGCAGAAGTATCACGACGTTTAAGCTTTAGCTCTTCAATAAGCGTCTCACTGTAACAAGCACTGTCGATTGTTGAACCTTTTTCCTGCGTTCCATACTCTCAGGCTCCTAGTGATGAATCCGTATCTCGTCACTAGTAATGATTCTCACGGAGAAAACTTTCACCTTCCTTATAGTATCAGATTATGTTTGCAGATATCCCAATGCTTCTGTTTATACTCTTCTGTGAGTTGTTTCAGCATCAGGTACATCCTCAGACACTGAAACACTGCACGCTGCTTTTCTTTCGTGCAAATCACAAGCAGGGCATCCATTTTTGCTCACACTGCAGTTATAAATGAACTGATCTAACAGGTTCACACCTGCACAGCAGTGACTGGGGAGACCGTAGCCTTGAACAGAAAGCACTGATAAGACAGTTCGGCCAACAGAAGTTTTAATATAACTGGAGTGCTGATAATTTTGGGATTTTCCTAACTGAAAGACCAACAACATTGATGGCAAATCAGTAAATAATGGATCATTATTTTAGGATCTTGGTCAAAGTAAAAAATAAAATAATAATATATAAAAGAAGTTAACAATCAATGTTTAAAACAACACATGGTATTGCATGATGCTAAATGTTCAATTGTAATAAAAACATACTGCAGGGGTGTGTTTTGAATTTTATAAGGTAATTTCTTCCCCAAGGAGACCTGACAAATTGCCAAATTTTGACTGGGTCCCTCAGATTGCTGATAAGAATCCTAATTCTTCTCAATGATTCAGATCAATTTAAACAATAAGAGTTGACTCTGTCGAGTCCAAAAATGCCTTTTTTTAATAAAAAAAATTTTTAACTATAAAACCTGAAAGACTTTATACTTTTTGCGTAAATATGGCTGTAATGATTTCATTTAATCTTTTATCTTACTATAACTTCTTCTGAAAAAAAAATCATCAGGCTGTATAAAAATCTATTTAAAAACTACAAAATAAAACAGGAAGGAAAAAAACTAATGCAGGAAATATGTAGGAGTTCTACGTGTTCTGCTTGTTGGGTTTCCTCTGAGTACTCCGGTTTCCTCCCACAGTCCCAAAGACATGCAGAATTGCTCTTCTCAAATTGTTCCCGTAGTGTGTGTGTGTGTGTGTGTGCACTGTGATGGATTGGCACCGCATCCACAGTGTACCCCGCCTCGTGCCCCAAGGCTCCTGGGATAGGCTCCAGACCCCCCGTATAGACGATGAGTGAGTGGGTGGGTGGGTGATAAAAGTTAAACCTGAAGAACAATCCGGACCTGAGTGTTCACTGAGAAGGGAGTCGACTCCTGGAGTTCGAATAATAGATCCGAATCGAAGAGCCGAATCATGATTCAGATCGAGAAAATGTTCTGTTTATAGAATGTTTATATCATGTTGAGAAAGACAGGGCTTTCCGAAATAGACAACAATTGTTTAAGCGACTTCTATAAACTTAAATGATTGAAAAATAAAGAAAAAGTGTTTAATTAAATAAAAATGACTTCCGGGTTTAAAAAAAAAAATCTCCATAACACGTAGCGCACAGTCTATAAGTCAACCATTTGTTATGGTAACCGATGAGTATTCACTAATTTATTGTTTTGGGGCACTTTATTAATTTTTTATGTTTATTTAACAGGAAAATGACTTTATATCTCACAAAGCATAACGTTACGTTATTGCACGAGCGCTGCGTTGTCATGACTGACGAGAATCAATGTAAAATCACCGTTATAATTAAAATCAAAAACATCACTTACGTTTAATACGATTGCTCCTGGACACAAAACCTCTGAGTTTTTATTATTATTTTTTTTTAATTACTATTATTTTTTATTTAAAAAAATATTTGATAATTTCTCCTAACCCTTGTTTCAGCCACTCAGCGCGCGCCAACGTTCAAATAATTCTCACTAGGAAATGGCTCGTGATCGGGTAAAGCACTTTCGCTACACTGAGTCGACGAGTTCTCTTTTCATAGAAATTGTTTTATATAGTCGTGATAATAAGACATAAATAAGATATTAAACGTTAGTATCTAATGTATCTTAATGCTGTTAAAATACAGTCGTAGTTTAAAAAATATGATTAAATGATTAAAGCTAACCTTTGCACTTATGATCGAGTGTGACACATTCGCCACATTGTATAGCAAGCACTTGTATAAATTATATATACAGGTACATCCCAAAGTTGATTTATTTCAGAAATGTAATTTAAGTCAAAGTGAAACTCTTAAATATATCAGTATGTGTGTAATAAAACTATATGTGGTTATTTTTCTTTTATTTCGATGTTTATGGCTTACAGCTAATGAAAATCTCAGAAAATGAGAATATTACTTAAGACCAATTTTTTAAAAAAATCTAAAAGATTTTTAACACAGAAATGTTGGACTACTAAAAAGGTATGAATATGTACAGCACTCGGTTACTCTGTACTTGGTTGCGGCTCCCTAGTCAAAAATGTCGGGTTAGTTTGCTGGCCAATCAAGCACAGGGATACCATGGCCCTTCAACCAGGTATTAGTACTTTGGGCAGATGGCAAGTCCTGCTGGAGAATGAAATTAGCATCTCCATAAATCTGGTAATCTCTCTAGCCTGCGGTTATTCCTGTTGCTTATGCACCTTTTTCTACCACCCTCCCTGTGCAGGGTGTCAATGATGTCTTCTGGACAATTGTCAAGTCAGCAGTCTTTCTCATGATTGTGTAGCCTACTGAACCAGACTGAGAGACCATTTTTGGAGACCAATTAGAAACATTAGGTGTTTTCAGTTAATTAGCTGATTAGAGTGACACCATAAGTCTCTAATATTAAACTTTTTCACAGTGTTCTAATTTCCTGAGATAGAGAATTTTGGGTTTTCATTAGCTGTAAGCCATAATCATAAAAATTAAAAGAAATAATATATCAGTCTGTGTGTAATGAATCTGCCGTATGCATACTGCGAGTTTCACTTTTTGAATTGAATTAATGAAATAAAAAATTTTTTCGATGATATTCTAATTTATTGAAATTCACCTATAGTGGCGATGTACGCATTAAATTTAGATAGTATATACATTTCCAAGCCAATGCAAAAACCCCAGCCACTGGATGCAGTGCCAGTCTCAAGCCTGGATAAAATGGGAGAGGTGCGCCAGGAAGGGCATCTGGTTTTTAAAAAAAAAACCTGTGCCAAGTTGTTGTGCAGTTCGAAGGGGCGCTGTGGCGACTCCTCAACAGGAGCTGCCGAAAGAATAACATACTGTTCTTGTGTATGTTAAAATACTTTTGGCATTTATGAATAGATGACCCACTCTAAACAGGTTTTTAATTACAAAATGATTGTCTCTTTCATATTCCAAGCTCATGACAATGATGATGATGAAGATTAATAACAGTATACAAAACACGATGGTGAAAACTTCATACTGTGTTTTTTCTTTTTTTTTTTTTTCTTTCTTTTTTGTTTTTTTTATTTAAACATTTTCAAACACAGAAAATAAAAACAGTACAATACTTTAATACATTCAAAAACAGAAGCAGAGACCACGGTGCACTTTTCCACAGAAATGTCGGAGCCTTCCAGAGGATTTATAAACTTAAATCTCCAGTATAAACTTAAATGATCAGTGCACCCTTAAACCACACGTCAGTCAGACTCATTTGTGTTACAGTCCTTTTAGTCAAAATTCAACAGAATACTGTCACAAACACAGACTAATAATCCAGTGTTCTTCTGCTTCTCAAAGGCCTAATGAAGCTTTCAGGAGGGAGGCCATGTCGTCAGGAATGGTGTCCTCGTCACCTGGATGAAAGCAGAATATTACCCAGACATCCACAGTTTGGGAGTAATTTACATCAGCACATTGCTTTAACACAGTTTATATTATTTTATTAATAAACCTGGAACAGTATGCAGTCAATCCTAACAACCCACAACTGTTCTTCAAAATGCTCAACAAAAATGAACTGTCTTAAAAAAGTGTAATCACTCACCCTCCTCAGTCGCTGTCATGTCCTGCTCTAGTTTAAGCTTCCTCTGGCCAATGCGGAGCATAGCATCCTCTATAGAATCTTTGCTTATCAGCTTAATCACTTTAACGGTTCTGCAGCAAACAAAATAATGTTTGTAATGCTTATTCACAGAACAATGACCTTTAACTGTTAATCACACAGATAAACTCATCACATAGACACAGCTTCTAATAGCTTTTACATGCTTATAAAATATAAGAGGGTGAGTAAAAAATTATCAACACTATTAAATATTTATCTATCCATATTAAAACTTCTGTTGGTCTTCCAGGTCACTGCTGTTCATTTGTAACTACAGTGCAAGCAATGTCTGCTTATGATTTTCAATAAAAGAAGAGCAGCATGCAGTGATTCGTGTGTTTTTTTAGGTCTGTGGGTGTACCTGGTGCCGAAACAACTCACAGAAGAGCATAAACAGAATATGTGGATATCTGCAAACAAACGAGACACGACTTCATCAGTACAAGTACGAGAGTCGGATCGCTGAAGGCGAAAAACGTTCAAAAGTCAGCAATCAGCTAGAAAATTAAGGTTTGATGTTTTCTGGGATTCTCAAGAGCCAATATTGGAACATTATCAGGAAAAAGGTTCAAACAGTCTTAGAGCCGAAGCCTAAACTTCGGATTAAACACAGACGACTGCTATCCTATGGTGTTGTGCTCTCACATGACGATGCATGTCCGTGCACTTCTGCCCACGCGGTCAACACTCCGCAAAAACAAGGTTTTTACTTGTTAAAGCATTCTCGGTATAGTCCTGATCTCGCTCCATCGGACTTTCATCCGATTGGTCTCCTGAAACCAGCTCTACGAGGACGAAGATTCACTCCTGCTGAAGAAGTGAACACAGCGGTGTATTCGTGGCTTGCAAACATTTTTAACGAGGGGATGCGAAAACTTGTTGGCCAAAGTGTATTAACAAGCAAGAAGATTATTTAGAAAAAATATGTATTTGTCATTTCTAAGTTAATTAAAATAAATTCTGGATGTGGATAATTTTTGACTCGCCCTCATACAGTTCTCTTATACATCTTCTCTGACCTGGTTTGTCCGACACGGTGACACCGGTCCTCCGCCTGCTTGTCATTGTACGGATTGCAGTCGATGTCGTGCAGGATGACGATGTTAGCGGAGGTCAGGTTGATGCCGAGTCCTCCGGCTCTAGTGGACAGCAGGAACACAAAGATGTCCCGGTCCGTGTTGAACTGGTCGATCAGGACAATCCTGTTGAAGAGGGAAAGGATTATAGTTAAATGTTAAGCGATTTAAATTTATAGCTCAATGAATGATCAGATTCATGCCAGGAGAGTAAATTACTTAGTCACTGATTAAATCATGCTTAAATATTTATACTTTCAGCTCAAGCATTCTTATTCAGGTTTATCGGCAAGTAAGATTTGTTATTATATTGTTATATAATGAATTATATCTCAGATCTGATTACATGCGAATACATCGCAGAGTTAAAAATTTTTAATCCTGAACATTAGACTCACCTGTCACTCATCGGTGTGGAGCCATCCATTCGGATGTACCTATGCTTGTGGTGTTTGAGCAGCACCTCCAGAATGTCCAGCATCATGGTGAACTGGCTGAAGAGGGCCACTCGGTGACCCTGAGTGAGATACAAGTTCATTAAACAGCCGTTAAAGTGACGTGGATGCAGGGGGTCTAATCGATTTAGTTCATATAGAACGGTAACTGCAAGGGGCTGACTTGCAATGGAAACACCCACCTGCTCTTTGAGGTCTGTCAGGAGTGGTGTGAGGAGGTGGAGCTTCCCTGAGTCCAGCAGCTGCTCTGTGGTCAGCTGATGCTCGTGTAGCGCAGTATACTGCTGGCACAGACGATGAAGTTCGAAGTCCGACATCACCGCCATGTCTTCTTCAATCAGAGCCGGGTCAGATTCACGGTGACTCGGCTCCTGTCCCACAACCGAGACAACAGATCACAGAGTACATAACAAGGGACATAACTAGTGTAGTGTAACTAGTGATTCCTCATGCACACAGAACCACTTACACGATCCGAGTCCTGGAATATATCCGTGACAATAGAGTAGAAAAACTCCATAGATGTGATAATCTGGTCATTCAGTACATTCAGGTCGACAGCTGACTTCATTTTATTGCCATACAGTGTTGCTGAGTCGAGACTTGAGCAACTGAATCAACCCCAGATCATATCACTGTCTCCAGAGGCTTGTACAGTGGACACTATGCATGATGGGTGCATCGCTTCATGTGCTTCACTTCTTACCCTGACACACACATCGCTCTGGAATATCGATCTGGACTCATCAGACCACTTGACCTCTTTCCATAAAGGTCCAAATCAATCTTTATGCTCCTTAGCAAACTGAAGCCTTTTTTTCTGATTAGTCTCACAAGTGTTTTTTTTTTTTTCATGGACACACATCTGTTCAGTCCGAATCCTACGTGTTCTTTTCACATTGTGTGTGTATTGAAATGCTCTGTCTTTCACTATTAAACCTCTGATTTCTACAATCAGTTTATTATGATTCAACTTCCCCTAGTATTGTGGTCTCTGGTCATTCATGATGTGTCCCTGATGCAGGCTAATAATTTGACCCGCAGTAACACAGTTACGTCTTTTCCATGACCACGGGATACGCCTTTGAACATGGTTGTTCAAGAAACGAGAAGCTACTCTGTGCATCAGTTGGGGTTAAGGGAATTGTCGCAGCTGAGACCTATTAATCACTGCAGTAATTATCCAATTAAAGGTTGTCCTTTATCATTTTTACAGCGCATTAATAAATGATTGCACTGCAGTCACCTGATCAGCATGCCTATAATAAACCTGATGGATGTAAAGGCTGTAATCTCCTTCCGTTACATGGCCTGGGGATAATCTCATGCTAGGATGAATAATGCACGTGCAAACCTTGAGCATAAGTCTGCTCATGGCGGAGAGGCGTTTGCTGGAGTAATACTGCCGGTGCAGGAGCGGGTGATTAGCCATCTTCCTCAGCTGCATCATGACGTTGGTCAGTTCACGTTCTGTATGGGGATGACAGACGGGACGTTATTCAGAGTGACTAGCTTTTATGTAAGAAATGATTTACTTTGTCGGAAATGACGGGTATCGGTTTTTCCCCAATCGTACTTAATTATGATGATCAGGATGATGATTAAGTTTGCTGCTGTCTCTTCGCATTATAATTTTTCCTTTTAATAGGAACAACTTAGAAAGCACTTATCTGCTGAACTGCTGTAACTACATCTCTCTAGAAAACCGCACGCTTGTCTAATGAGGAAAAAACTTCTGTCAGCACAATGTGCAGTACACAGCCTGAATAGTTGGTGTTTTTTTCCCTACTCCATACAACATAGACTCCACCTGAATTACTTCCTTGTTGTGGTGAACTGAGCGGGACAAGTCATGAGATCATATAAACAATTTCATTTGGTGCATTTTAAGGAAATAGAGCTGACTCAAATATTTTGGGGTTTTTCCACAAATCTTGTAGAACTGAAGCTAACAGAACTGAAATCATCATCATCACTGTTTTCCTCCAACATACTCTCTGTGTTGCTGGAGCTCTTTAGCTTGCTGAACAGTGCGTCGTAAAGCTGCTGTTGTTTCTGGCTCATGCTGCAGAACTCGATCTGTTCCTCCTTGGGAGGCAGCTGCTTCAGGACCTGGCGAGCACAACAGAGACATTCAGGAAGCCTCTAAGAAATGTGGCAACGATTACTTTTTGATTTATTGAAAATTAGGAACATGATGTCGTAGTTTTTATGCATTTACCCAGCGCATCTCAATAAATCAGAGCATCACGGAAACATTGTGTTTATTTTTGTCATTTAAATCAAAAAGTGAAACTCTCATATAGTCTAGATGCAGTATACATAACATGAAATATGGGTTGTCAATTTATTTGTTTTAATTTTAATTATTATAACTTATAAAAAAAACAGTAACGTATTGGAATCTTCTTCTTTGTCTTTCGGCTGTTCCCTTTCAGGTGTCGCCACAGCGAATCATCTGCCTCCATCTAACCCTATCCT
>JAQQZT010000009.1:23461992-23475576 GCA_030068275.1 Clarias platycephalus | reverse complement strand
TCTGCAATTATTGTTAAAAACAAAACAAATGTTGGTATGGTTTTATATATAATTATAAGCAAAACATCAAACTAAAGAAGCGTTCAGTTTTTATCCGATTAATTGGAAAAAATAATCGCCCAACTAATCGATTATCAAAATAATCGTTAGTTGCAGCCCTACACTGAACATTCACTAATGTTGAGAAGAGTGTGTGAGATTTCACCATCTCATCCGCCAGGATGCCACTCAGCTGGTTCTTGTGAAGCAGAGTCAGCCAGCTAAGGCCAATCAGCTGGTATGGTTTCAGCTCGAACCTGGAAACACATGCACAAATGCACACAAATAAGATGAGCAAAATAAAATAAAATAATAATATAAAAAAAAAAAACAATTATATATATATATATATATATATATATATATATAAAAATACAAACAGCTTATAGATTGTCCTGAAACCAGAATCGAACTCACGAGCTGTTAAGGATGTCTGGTTGCTTCATAGATCCCAGTCCCTTCTGCACCAACTCGGCCATATCTCTGGAGATTTTATCACACTTGACCATGAGCCCCTGCACCACCTCTCGCTCCCTTAGGACCTCTCGACACCCAGTGAGCAGCTCAGCAGAGAGGCCATTACCTCTGTGAAGGACATCGTCCTGTAGAAAGTATGGGTTATACTATAACATATAACATTTCTAAATCAAGCTATAAACGCTTGCTGGTCATGCTAACTAAGTTACACATGCTGCTGGCTTCTATTTGTTGTTCAAGTGGATGATCTGATAAAAGATGTACATAAGGAAATATGGACTGAAAAAAGAAAGAAAGAGAAAGAAAGAAGAAGGAGGAGGAGCCATTCACCAGGTCGTTCCACATTTTATACGGTCTTAGCTCGATGATTTTCTGAGCCTTCTTCACAGAGCAGCCAGCGATCAGCGTCAGCTCATCGACCGTCGCCTTCTGGAAGAAGTCCAGGATCTGAGCCTTTAGTCGAGGAAGCTTCTCGTCAGCCTCGTCCCAATCCGAGTCCAAGTGTCCGGGAGACGCCTCACAGTCACTGCCGTTGTCTTCTGAGCTGCTGTCTTGTTTCTGGATTTCGTACCGTCTCCTTCTCGTCCGTGGCTCTCGGTCTCCATTTAGGGCACAGTTTGGTGGCTGCGGGTGAACCTGCTGTGCTGCAGATGTGCTGGGGCTCGAGGTCAGATTTGTGCTTTTGTGTTCAGGAGATGGGGGAGGTTCAGAATCAGAGTCGTCACTGTTGTATTCAACCACTGGGAGAAGAAAAAAGTATAATAATGATGTGAATGAAATGTAATTTATTGCACACTCGAACCTGCTGATGTGCTCATCCCCAGGTCTCTCATTCACAATATCATTTCGCATATATCAGTTTTATAGAGTTTACAAATTAATAATTCCTATTATAGTGTAAATCAGTGGTCTCCAACCTTTTCTGCACCTAGTTTTATGTAAGACAGTTTTCCACGAACCGGCCATCGTGCACTCGTAAATTAGCATAATAAAGTGCATAATAAATCTAACATACAATAAAGCAGAGTCAGTGTGAGTCCTGAGCTTGTTTTCCAAATCTATTATAGAAAGCGAGCTTGGAGCATGTGAATCACATGTTATCACAACATATTACCTCACATACGTCCACACACAACCTCCGCTCTGCATCAGTACATCTTTTGAGACCTCCTAAGACCAAGCTTCGTACTATGGGAGATCGGGCTTTTTGCTCAGCTGCACCTAGACTGTGGAATGCTCTCCCTGAGTATCTGAGGACACCACAGACTGTTGATGCTTTTAATTCTGGTCTTAAAACTTATCTTTTTATCAGAGCTTTTGGGTCAAATTAATTTGTAGCACTTTGAGATTTGCTTCAAATATAAAGTGCATTATAAATAAAATGTATTATTAAAATGTATTATGTTGCGATAAACCCGTAATTTACTGTAAGTAGGCCATTTTTTTTTTGTTGTTGGCAGGCTCAGGGACTCATTTGCTGTCTCATGTAATGGAATAATCACATTTTATTTATGTATTAATTCTGATCTATATATTAATTGTGCCACACAGACTGTAGAAGCTTTAACACTTGCCTGTTGCATGTGTCAAGGCTGAGGATAGAATAGAAACAAACCTATTGTAGTTGCTAGTGAATGATAAGATGAAGACATCTGGTCTGAGTCAGATGAAGAAAATCAGCTCCTTGAATGTAGCAACATTGTTTACCGGGCAGAGAAGTTTGTGTATAAAATGAAACAGCTGAGAGAAAAAAATCACCTCTCTCCATGCTGCAACTGTTTGTATGTGACTGGTCTTTCTGTAGAAGTTATAATAAAACCTTTGTTACTTTGTAATTACCCAGTGTATAAATTACTCGTCTTTATAGTGTTTTCAAGATTTCCACCACATTCATCATTGGGTATTTTTGCTTTTTCAAAGAAGCTTTCCAGAGATGTTTTTTTTTTTTTTACTCATTTCTGATAGGATTAGCTTGTAAAATTAGTTTAATTTTATCAGACATTAAAACCGATAAAAGGAAAGAGGTACAGACGGAAGCAGCTCCATCATCTCTGACGGTCAATAAAAGGGAAATTAAAAAAATATATATATATTTTACTTCTTTCTGTGCGGCCTTGTACCAAATCAAGTTGGTTGGGGACCAATGGTGTAAATAGTGGAAGTGTACAGTGTGTGTGTAATGTATGCTTGAATGAAAAAGTTTACACACCCTTAGTCACAATGACAGTTTGCATTGATTTTACTTTACTTTCAAACATGAAAGGAAACTGTCTTAAGCGTCTGGTGCATGTCTATCAGGAGAAAAAAGGAATACGTTTAATCCACAATGTCTCACTCTGAAAATGTTAGACAGTGCAATAAATATCTGTCTAGGATAGGAGAAAAAGAGACATGAATTTTTTTTCCTATCCTCAATTTTTTTTTTTCAATCCTGGGCTTGGAGTGCATTCTGTCTCACCTGTAAGTCTCTTTGAATAAAAGCGTCGGCCGGATGAATAAATGTAAATGTAAATTTCTGTGCAGCGCTTTCACACTGTGCTGGAGAAGCCATGCCGTCTTTTTTGTGCTGTTCCAGCACCAAACAAATCTTGGCCGGTTAATCAAAACTGCATGGCCCTTGATGACCTGCCTCAGGTGTGCCGAGAGCTGGAGCAAAACCAATTTAGAGCAACCGGGTTCGAACACCTCCGTGCTATTACGGTGAAATACGCTTTATTAAAGTCCCTGTCAGGAAATGCTGAAACAGCAGGGTGGATGCTGCAGGAGCAGCTGAGCTTACGAACACGGAGCGCGGGCCGATGTACAAATTACAGCAACTGCAAACGTTGCTCAAAAGCGTCTGTTATTACAGTGCCGCACGTTCGTGGATCTCCCTAATGTGGGTCGCTTCTCGTTCACGCTGAAAGAAAGCAGCAGAAAGGTCTCACCGTGCTCAGAGAACATGCGCAGCGCCTCCAGGGTGTCCTCGATGATCCAGCCATGTTCGTGAAGCACGTCCCTGAGCTCCTGCAGGAACGCACACATCATACGTCAAATACATACTGTATATGTGTATGTATGGTATGTATAAATGTAGACACGGTCATATGTATATGCTACAGTATATATGTATGCAGGAGTAATAAAAGACAACACAATATTCAGAAAGGTCTACTGTAATATTAATATTATACTGCGATATTGATAATAGAAACATCATTGTCGCATGATGTCACTTTCCACCAGATTCAGACATGTTGAAACCTGTTGCCTCACCTCCTTGTTGAGGTTTGGAAAATTACGCTGCAGCTTCTTCACCATGCTCTCCTGGTCCCTCCAGCTGGGCTCAGGTCCCTCATCTGCAGAATCGTCCGTCTGTAGAAAGCATGCAAAACTGCCGTTTGACACAAAACCGCACAACACAATGACCCGTTCGGCCATTCAACTAATGACATAACTTGACCTGAAATATCAAAACTGACTGGTATTGATTTTCAATTTAAAACATTTCAAGTGCTGCTGCAACCGCTGTCCAATTTATTATGAGTTAGTGCCAAACAGCATTGAGCAGCTTCCCTTTGAAGAGAAGCTTTGGTGTAAATAAAACTTAAGAACAGTATTTTAAGTGGGAAAAATTAAGGGGATAGAAAACGTAGTCTGGGGAAAAAAGATCACAAGTCAAACGTTATTATGTTTTTTTTAATGCTGCATCCGTGATACCATGTAGGTTGTAATTTGAAAGTCGGAATATCGTCAATTCCCACCCTGACATGTTTGACAGACAATGTGAAAAAAACCAACATGGTTGCCTCCACAGAACCGTGTCTTTTTGCCATGTAATTTATAACCAAGGTTGCAAATTTCGCATATCTGTTCAGCCAATAGTTAAACACAACAGGTAATAATCAATTTGTTTAATAATGAATTAATAATTAACTTGTAAGAATAAGACGCACATGTTTTCTCAGTTTTATTAAAATTTTAGTAAAATTAGTTATGTGATGCAAAGGATAAAACAAAAAATTGGGTTTTAAAAAAGCAGAATCTAAAAATTATTATATAAAAACAATGAATAATAATAATAATAAAAATAATAATAATAATGTAGTCGAAAGTACTGCTTGTCTTTCTGTCTCCATTCAAAATGACCCTGTGACCCCGGTGTGTTAAATGTGAGCTGCAGAGAAATATAATAAACATTACCAATTACGCTCTCTCATAGATGTGGCATACCATGGACTGCAATCAATTGCAGGGCACACACACATTTACACAACCACTTATATACAGTACTATGACCAATTTTATAAATGCCAATTAGCCTAATTTGCATGCCTTTGGAAGTGGGATGAAACCGGAGCACCTAGAGGAAAACAGACAGCGTAGCGTACTGCTTTTCAAGAGACATCAACAAACCGATGAGACTAAAACCAAAGAGACTAAAGCACGTTTATAAAGTCTGTCTGGTTCCTAGAGCCATGTGACCCAAAACGCCCACACCTCTTCTCCAGAGACCTCACAACGACAAATAACAAATAACCCAACCAGGCAGCCGTCTATCACTGTGGGCGAAAAAGATTAACTGCTAAGCCAGGAGCTGACGTGACTGAAAAGCAATAACATTTCTGTCCTTGAGCTGTGTTTTTTAATTTGACGGAGTCACAATACGTCTGATCAGCGACACCACGGTGACATGATGCCACATGACAGACAACGCAAAATTTAATTACATGTTCAGACTGAAATCCAAATGCAGCTTAAAAGAAGAGAAGCTAGAAACGCATGTCAAGCCCCAGTTCGAGAGCAGTCATGTTTAGGGTTTAACATCCCCAGAAATATTTGTCAGAAGAAACCGCATGAATTTCACATACATAAAGTCAAAACTTGGAACATTGCATAACCATAGTTTAGATATATTTTATGTAATTCTTATGATACTAGTACCTTTATTCTCATTTATCATACACTGGACGTGTCAAAACAGCATGCATGTTTACATTAATCTAATCTAAATTCTACTGATGGTTCAGATCTCCAATTTTGACATAACCTCCATAGTAGTTTAAGCACAAAATTTGACTTTTATGATCCGAGTTTATTATAGTTGGCTCTATAAGCCCTTAATATCACTCACATAATCACAAAGCACTAAGTGGTCTAGTACCTGAGTGAACTGCTAGTGTTTTATGATCTGCCACGACTACTTCGATTAAAGGATGCAGGCTGCTTGTTAGTACCGCCTATTATGTAAACTACAGCAGGGGGCAGAGCTTTTTTCTCCACTCTCATTGATCACTCAGGTTTGTTGATGGTAAAGTGACAGGTTGCTTTATGTCCTAGGGACAGTATTTTTGTTACACTGTCATAGTAAGTTTTATCGGTGTCCCTGCTTTCACTCTGCACTACATGTACATTCACCTTATGTACGTGACAGTGATGCCTAAATGTTATCTCTTTCTCTCTCTGTAGTGATCCAGATCCTGTCTGACTCATCCTGGTGCCCTGCTTCTGGTTGGAGATCTTATCGCATGGAGGACCTGTGTGATCTGCTTGGGATGCATGTAGTGACTGGGGGCGGTTCGACGGTCCTGCCCACGGCTGACGCAAACTGTTCTCTGATGGCTTGTGACTGCAGTCGCTCATTAGCTTAGGACCACAAATAGTCTTGTACCTGAGCCTCCAATAACGAAAGTGGACTTCATTTAAACTTAAACACCTCTCCTGTTATACTGAACTTCCAGCCTCCTAACACTCCATATGACTACGAATCAATCCCTGCCATCTGATATAACCCAAATAAAGATGGGTTCCCTGTTAAGTCTGGTTCCTCTCAAGGTTTTTACCTATTGCCTTATCTCAGGGAGTTTTTCCCTGCCACCATCACCCTCGGCTTGATTCATCAGCGACAGTCTGATCATGTCTGATTATTAAATATTTCCCTCACAGTTTTTAAACTAATTTCCAGATTTTTTGATTCTGTAAAGCTGCTTTGCAAAAATAACCACTGTTAAAAGCTCTATATAAAGAAAACTGAATTGAATTGAATAATCATATAATAAATAACACTTAGTCTTCTGTGGTAAGGTTTGAACATTTAAACAGACAGAAAACAAGTTTGTCATTATATTTGCTAAATTTCATGTGGCTAAGAATAATATTGAATCCTAAACATGGCTTCCCAGGTGAGTATTATTTACAATTAGAAAACATTTACGAACTTCTTTTCATTTTAGGACATACATCAACAGTTCTATCTGCGATCACCTTATTTTGCAGAGAATGAGTTTGTCTACGTGCACACAGAGATTTCCGTTCTCAGGTCTGATTGGCTTCCATATCTGATTCGACCCGTGCCCAAGTACGCTTTTTTGATGCTGTATAGTTCTCGAAAGCACCTCTTCAAGTGGACGCAGGGACGGCTCCAGAGCGCAGAATGACTGTGTTCTGACTGATCAAAATTAACCAGCCTGTGGGGTGTTCTCAGTAGCGACCTAATTTGAAAATGCCCTGAAAGACCCTAAAGGGTTCTCCAGAGCTCTGATTTTTATGTGAAGATAACGTAGTAGTATTAGGCAAGCTCACCAGTGACTCACGCCTCTTTTTGCTGCTCTTGTTGCTCTCCTGTGAATCGTCACACATCTCCTCCTGCCTCCTTTTACACAGAGTATCTTAAAAAATATATATATAAAAATAAAAAAAACACCTTGTCAAATCGTGGTCTTAAAGTCAATCCCTCAATGCCAATAAGACGAGGCTCGGTAAATAATAAGCTATTAAACAAGCTATTAAACACCACTTCTAACTAATAACAGCTGAGTATCTGGAAAATGACTGTGTGTATTAATCACCACCTCCATTTCCAGATGTCTTCATAGAAGAATGTTCGTTTTTGGTCTCCTAGAAAAGAAATTAACAAATAAAACATGATTAACAGATAAAACTGGTTCATAATTTCGTGGGAAAAATTATGACTGATGTTCGCAGCCAGACATATTTAGTTTGAAAGAAAGAAAAGAGAATTTTTAATTATTCTATTCTAACTATTCTCTCTTCTAACATATTTTGAATCTCAGATTCGCTTACGATCTTTACCTCCTCCATTTTCACCTCTGTTACTTCGTCCTCGTCATCAGAGAACGAGTCCTGTTTTGAAGTCACAAGAGTCTTCCCCGGCCTGGAGAACACCACAAATACCATATGTAGGTAATTTCTAGATGTGCCAGAATTACAAAACAAAATTTTTTTATTCAGATTCACCATTTTACCCCATTGAGATCATAGAGCTCCCAGATATCTCCAAATCCGAATCGGATGACGAGTCCACCAGTACAGGATCGGAGGCTTTGAAGGCACCAGGTTTAGATGGACGCTTGGCCTCAGGAGTTTCCGGGATTGTGTTGCCTGTAAAAGAAGAACATTTTGAATTTAGAGTATACACGGGAAGCACGTATGAGGTGGTATCAAAAAGTTTAGAGACTACTTTTGTAACACGCCAACAGGTGGCAGCACAAGGCTGCACACACAGTCACAGAGAGCAACAACCTTCATGACCAAAAAGATTTCATGTGGTACATCGGCAGTTGGTGCTATTCTGACCATGTGAGTTACCATGTCTGTGGTTTCACCATGAATCAGGCAATCCTTAGATGTGATTTGAACATGCAGCATGTTGCTGCCAAGTTTGTCCCCAGGCTGCTGACCCAGGAGCAAAAAGTTCAAGGTTCCTTACAAGAACTGCGTCAGCGTGCCATGGATAATCCGTCCCTCATGTCACGGATCATTACCGTTGACAAAACTTGGGTGTATAGGCACGACCCTAAGACGAAGCAACAGTCTTCACAGTAGAAGAGCCCATCTCCATAACTAAAAAACGTGAGGAAGGTCTGCAGCTCGGACAAGTGCATGCTCATCGTCTTTTTTGACATTTGCGGCATTGTGCATCAAGAATTCCAGGGGCCATCAATAGCTAATTTTACTGCCGCGTTTTAAGGCGTCTGAGAAAGGACGTATGACAAAAGTGACTGGATCTGTGGCGCACAAATCTTTAAACTTTTTGATACCACCTCCTACTTGCTTATACAGCAGGGGTTTGTTTACATTTATAGATTTTGAAAAAAAAAATTGAAATAATTATCACTGGATGGTAATGATTGGATGAAAATTGTGTGACTGGTAGTGTATTAACCAAGTAAAATATAAAATTAATTTTAATGGGGTGTACATTTTTACAACCATTATTTTAAAAAACACACACACATTAAACCACACTCCACCATTGAACACCAAATACATTTTTATACTACATACTATAAATAAAACGTCGATGCAAAGATAAATAAAACATTTATTCCCTATAACAATGTACATGAAATAGACTAGACGCCATCCAAACAGTTAGCTGACACAGAGAATAGGGCTGTGTTCCAATTTACTTCGCTGTTGAAACAAAAGGGCGCTGAATAGTCCGCCCGCGAACACGTAGTAGTGCACCTATCTAGACATTGGCGCTCTATTTGGGATACAGCCTACCGGTACAGTCTGCAAGAATGCCTGGTTCATCTTTGTTCCTCATCGTTTAAGCTGCACACATTCAGGAAAAAAGATAAAACTTCCCCTACTGCAAAAACGATTCACGACAGAAATAAAATATATATGTATAAAAATCCTACCGGAAACGTCAAGTTTAAACAAACTTAAACAAGGCCAGAATCCTCATAAATTAGCCGGCTAGCTAACAAAGAATGTCATATTTGTAGGCAAGATAGCAAGCTAACCACCTAATACAGCTCGCCAAAGCTAAATCCTGCTTTCTTTTTGCGCGAGCGTTTGTTTTAGCTCACACTAACGCGTCACGGAAGCCCTTTTAGGACATACTGAAAAGACAACGCGTTTTATTGTGTAGGCATTAAACTGGAGAAAAAAATATACACATTCTGTAACACACGAAGAGCAGCACGAGCGACAGAATATGGCGAGGTTGCCAGATTGGACCCACTGGTCCACTTCAATCTTTTAGGGACCACGTGACGAGTGGAGGAACACTATATTGCCAGAGGTTCATGGATTTCTGACCATCAGAGCTAGATGTGTTTTTAAACATCACATTCCAGATTTAACCCGATCTTTCCTCATAAGAAATTGGAATGGTGCAAAAATACAAAGACATATATTCATGCACTTCAAACTTTGTAACAACAGTTTTGGAAAAAAAAACTACATATCGGTGTCATGATCTTAACACAACCATATACTGTAATATAATTTCATTAGAGGATGAGGGAGTATAATCAATTAAACCACCGCTTGATTGATTATACTGAAAATTGTGAAATTTAGGTGGATATCAGAAGGTAATAAGAGTGGTGGCAATATAAGGGGGGTCGCAATAAAGTAACAGTAATCCATTAGTGATACATAAAGTATATAAGATGATGATGATGATGATGAATAGTAGTAGTAGAAGTACTTGCAAGTGTATGCCAGGGTTTTTTTTTTACCTAAAATTAGGAAGGTCCAGTTTTCTTAAATTCCACACATACCTAAAAAGATCCAGATAAGCAGCTATTGTGACTGAAATAATGTTTATGAGAAAAGATTAGCTAATGGCTATGCATTAGATTATGCATGTTATTATTCAGGTTGTGTTAGGTTTATTTTGTTAAGGTGCTTCAAAGTACTCCAGGGTTCCACTTTTGACCACAACCAGATGGGTGTATGAGGTGGTGAGACATGGAGTATTTGCTGCACTGCAACTGTCTGAGTCAAATGAAAAGACAAGAGTTTCTCTAAAACAATGCATATGTGAAATTCCCCAATATGGCAACACCTATGACTAAAAGAAGCGCACGAAGGTAACCTTGGTAACTACGGTGGCCACAGTGGGAGGTTGTTTATTTATTTCTTTTAAATAAGGAATACTGAAAGAGACACACAAAGAAAAAAATTCATAAAATTAATTTTAGCATTAATTTAGCATCCTTTTTTAGAACTTTTTTTATATTGACCTTGCTTTAAAGCATTTTTAGCATTACATAATAAGAAATTATACAGTAGCTGTTACATAAATGCATAAGTACAAAAACAAAAACAAAGGCATAATCTTCCGCAAATAGTCCCAGTTTACAGATTTGTTTATACAATGTTGCTAACTTGAGTTCAATAATATATAACTTTAACTGTGCTGTATAACATAAATTATATGTAAAGAAGAAGAAAATGAACATGTTTATTAATAATGGTGTTCTAATAAAAACCCTGGTGAAGTGCTGACCAAAAAAAAAAAAAAACTCTCAATATATTATTGGCTCATTTGTACGACAGAAAGTGTTAGAGTGTATTTCTCTAAGAGCACCTCTGAGAGCGGTTCCAGCTGTGGTCACATCACATAGAAATATGGCACATTAATGGACGCATTCTAAAACTGCAGCATTGCAGTAGCAAGAACTTGTGAAGTAGCAAGAACTTGTGAAGTTTTCTAAAAGCATATGTTTATTTAAAGTTAGGAGAAGGAGTCATTGTGTGTCATTGTTGTATAACATTCAATATGTTTTTTAACATGTGAAAATACAGAAAAATGGTTATGAACCATTGAGCCACTAAGAACCACAGTTTGGAATATTTTTTCTTAGAATTCTAATTTTAGACGCAGATAAAAACCTTCTAAAAACTGTTTACAGCTGTAGTGAGAACAGCTATTTACTTAGACGTAAAAAATAAAATTAAAATAAAACTACAGCACACACTGTGAGGGTGTTAACAGTAACACTGCCTTTCATCAGGTATGATCCCTGTACGTCATCAATGACTACAACGTTCCCCAAAGTCTTTCATTCCTTACCTAATGACTTTTCTTTTGTCCTAAATAACTATTTCACTCTTCGTGTCTTGTCAGATCCATTTCATTCAAGCATTGCATTTTTCAGTAAATAAACACTTGGGCTTTGGAAATTGGAAGTACTCGTAGGTGCTTGTGTCAATAAACTTTAGTAAGAAGATGAAGAGGCTTTGAGTGTAATGCATTTCACAGAAGATGAATGGATAGATTTACCGCCAGGCCCTAACAGAGACGTCCATTTCAGACAGATCAGTTATAAGATTGAGTTTATGTTCTGCAGAGGGTGTGGTAGCTTTAAAAAAGTCAATAAACTCTACACAACTATACAGCCTTCAAACAGACTAGTAGTACATTACTTTTATCATCTCATTACACTGACTCGTTTTGAGAAAGCAACGTGGGGAAAAGAAAAGTGATCTGCATTAAGAGTGCATTAAGATTTCATATTTTGCTTGATAAAATTAAAAATGAGATTTGATGAATTTTCATTTTTTTATGAATTCATCAAATAATCTTTCAGAATATACTGTGAGAGAGAGAGAGAGAGAGAGAGAGAGAGAATATGGCTTGTTAGAATGTATTTAATGTCTAATTAAATTACTATATAAATAGTTCTTAAAATTGAGCCCTAGGTGTCCATGTTTGTTTTTTTTTCCAATTCAATTTTGAAAACTACTATAAAAATTATGATTACAAATAACCACAAACGGTATAAATGAGAATTAAATTTTTTAAAGATTTGTTTTAAGATTGCTCACGAAAATGCTTTTTGCATTTATTTACATGCACATTTATAGTTGCACATTTGGCACACATTTATCCAGAGCAACTGTTTAACTTCCTAAGTGAAAGAAAAGCAAGAAAAGCAAGAAAAAGAAGCAAAAGCAATGGTACAGGTTCAATTACATAAAAAAATAAATAATAATAATCAAAATGATTAAATCTATAAATCATGTCAAGTAGATTAACTGACAGTTTTTATAAAAATGGTTTCTATGGTTTTACAACTAAGAAAATTAACCCAATCTGTTTCTAATAAATAAACAAATAGTATTGCACATATTAAAATATTAATTCTAAATAGTTTAGACATATTTTGTAGAATAAACCTGATTTAGGGAACTCAGTTAAAGGTAAATGAGTAAATGCGTGCAAAAAGTTTGAGGTCCCTGGTCTAGGTCATGTCCATGTTGGATTTATAGTCAGATACTGGTAAACACTAGGTACAAAAAGGTCGTTCATGTCAAACTGAGACTTTTATTTTGTTCAGAATAACCGAATGTATCTCTTTATTTCTCTGTATACTCCCCTGCTAGACTAATGCACTATTCAAGGATTTCTCAACTCTGGAGCCCAAACATGTGCAATTTCTTGGAAGGAGTTCAGGATTGTACTGGGATGTGAAAATAACTGCCAGCTGGTGTTGGTGAATGATCCTGTGTACAGTTCACACAGATGCGTCTCTTGCACAAGTTGGTGAGAAGTTATCCGTTGATTTTCAAGGATCATGTGTTCTGCTCTTTGAACGTTCATGGGAACGACTGCAGTGGGCTTTGAGCCACCTCGGCAGGGATCGTCATTTACAGGAATTTAAAATGTTTGACTGTTCAAATCTTTACTGCAGCTAAGAGTCTCATCACTGTACTGTGTTTGAAGTCTTCTGTAAAGGTCAATCAGTTTCATTCAACATTTTAACATTTTGTTTGGCAAATTGCTGTGGAATAAGCAGAATAACACACACATACAGTATGTGGTATCCATGTGTGTTTGATGGTTTGAATGGTTAGCTGTGCTCTATCACACTCTGGCCTGCAGTGTTTTAATATTAGAGTATGATTTGCTGTGTGTTGCTTTAAATCCAAAGACGTGAGCTTACACACCATCCAAACGAGTCACTTTTATTTAAAAAGTGTATAAAGAATAATACAGTATAAAATTAATATTTATTTAATCTAAATAAACTTGCAATATCTTCTCATGAACTAGTGCTCAGTTCCAAACTCACTGACATCCCCGGATCACCATAAACATGGACTGTAGATTGTTACTGTATGAGGCAGCAGATTTAGTGTACAAGGTATACTATAGAGCTATAAAACTCAGCTTTACCATGTAAAATTATGTTATAGAGATACATGTTTGTACAACAGTGGCACAAATGTATTACACATAGCAAAAGGTTACTGGGTTACTGATCGGAAAGTCGGGGGTTCGAACCCCAGCATCGCCAAGTTGCCACTGTTGAGCCCTTGAGC
>JAQQZT010000009.1:23449174-23461892 GCA_030068275.1 Clarias platycephalus | reverse complement strand
AGTTATTTATTTGTAAAAAATGTTTGGAATCATGTATGATTTTCGTTCCACTTCTCACGTGTACACCACTTTGTATTCGTCTTTCACGTTGAATTCCAATAAAATTGAATCATGTTTGTGGCTGTAATGTGACAAAATGTGGAAAAGTTTAAGGGGGCCGAATACTTTTGCAAGCCACTGTATAATTTCCTGTTTAATCTGAAAATACCAATGTGATCTGCTCAAAATTATGATTTTGCTCTTTTACTATTTATCAGTAAATTATTTATGATTTTTAGTGATAGATGTCCAGGACAGAATTCCAAATCTCTCTAGTAGTTATAAAGTGCACTAGAGAGAGTGTGAGTGAGGCGCCTTTGTTTCATTCATAGTGCATTTGGGATGCAGCCACATTTATTTATTTATTTATTTATTTTTAATGGAAGGGGTTTTCCTTCATGCTGCAGCTCGTGCCCAGTGTCCCAAGATGACGTAGCGAGCGACTGCAGTGCAGGGCTGCGACGTATCCCGTGCTTTTATTCCAACAGCACGTGCTCAGATCTCCTAACAGTCCTTTGAGGTTGTCTTTTTTTAATAAACTGACCAGCAACATGGCTCTGAGCTGTGAGATGCTAAAGCAAGAGAAATTTACAGAATAATAACCCAGTAATCCATAAATCTCCCAGGCTTCTCAAGAGATAAGATCCAGCTTTACCCAAATAAACACTGTAACAGTTTAGTCTGCAAACAAAAGAAGCTCTTTACTAAAGTGTCATTTTTAATCATTTTCAATTGTGATATGTGCCAGTCCACTATGTATATCTGTTGCTTTAAAAAATGTAAATCACACAAGAACAGGACCATGTGGGTTTCCTCTGGGTTTTACTGTTTCCTCCAACCTCTCAAAAACACCATTAAAAGAATTACTGTTAACCCTAAGTTGCCCCTACTGTAGGTTATCCTATCCAAAATGTATTCCTGTCTCGTGCCTAGGATGACCCTGGCCCGGATAAAGAGATTATTGAAAATGAATGAGAAAGTGAGAAAATTATACTACTGACCTAAAATTGCATTGGGGTTTGGGTGGAGTATGAGTGAGGAGTGAAAAAATTGGAACTCTCCAATTTGATTTTATTGCTTGTTTGTTTTCCTGCACAATTCTGGAAACTTTAACTAAAAAAAAAAAAAACAGATTTCTTGGATATTCAAATCTCAAAACCGGACACTCTGGATGAAAGCCCTATCTGGAGCCGAATACATCCTAGCTGTGATGGCAGTCTATTAAACACACTCATTCACATTTAATCTATATGGGGTGTTCAAGTCAAACCAGGACTTGAATTTGAATTTTCTTGTGAATGTATTGAGAAATCTTTCTACCTTGATGGTATCCAAGCACTAGTGAAATGTAGTGCATAAATGTAGCAAGGGATTATATAGAGAAATTACGGGAGTTTTTTACTCTCATAAGTGTGTTCTGTTATTCTGCAAAACAGAATATTCAAGCCCCATTTTGGCTTAAACCCTAGTAATTAAATCCTGAGTTGCTTTTCAAACGTGGGAAACGTTCTGCCAAATTATCCCTCGTTTATTAAAAAAGTCAAAACTATGACATTTCTGACTAAAGGTCAAAATCAAATTGCAGTCACAATGTTGGTAATGCTATAGACTTACTAGGCATCAGAGCAGCAAATGACAAACAAATAGCAAATGCAAGTGCTTTCTGGCTTGGGGGCCAAATGAATATATTGACAGAGTTCACAGGTAAATATGTGTTTTGTGTAATTAGCTGCCGTAAGGATAGGATGTAACCAGAATATAAAATCTGCACACAGCGCTCAAGGCCGAAAATGCATGACATTTACAACATTTAATTAAGCTTCAATTTAAATTTAATTAAAAAGCTATGATGGTTCGAATGGTGCAGCTCACTTATGGCCTTTGACTTCCTTTTAATTCTGTATCTGAACTATAATGAAAGTTTGTTTATATATGTGTGGTTGGAATAAAGAAATCATCCTGGAGGCGTTCCAAATTTTCATTTTTCAGTTTGTACTATCTCTGCCTATCGTTTATGAAGGGTAAAATGTTTGGACGATAGACTAAATTGGTGTAAAAGGGGAAAATGTATGGAATTGATTGTGTACCAATCTATTGCTTTAATTCATGGTTGGAAAATCATTAGTTCCCATATTTTCCTTCAATTTTCTCTATTCCACAAGGACAATATTTATGCATAAACCTTCCAAAATTACCAGAGATAAATGTACAAATACTGTAAAATAAAACTGCAATAACTTTACAAATAATGATGTTTTATTCAAATAGCACATTTTTAGACTCAAGGGTGCTTCACAATTCATAATTAAAAAAAAAAAAAAAAAGAAAGTTCACAATGGAAATAATGTGATTAACACATAAATCAGACTCCACTTATATAAGATATGTTTATCTGTGGTTCTTAAAGCAGGATCTGGCAAGCTCCAGGGGGGTTTGAAGCATAGCCGAGGAGTTCTGTGATTTTCTAATTTCGTTTCAGAGTTGGAAATCACAACTCACCATTACTAAAGTTATTACTCCTATAAATAATGTCAACTGGAAATTAGTGACAGTTTGAATGAAAAATTAAATCTTTGGAGGATTTTGGGGGAAAATAGAAACTCTCTTGTTCAAAAAGTATACTAATATTATTGTATTGTATTGATCTGTTAACAAAAATATTGTGGTGCTGGAGTAATAAAATCCAAGTACAATGGAGTAAGTCAATTATTATTATTTATTTTTTTTACCTTTTAATTGGCAAAATGTACTTGACAGAGCAAAAATCTTGAAGCCATGGAGCAACAAATCAAAGAAAAACCAATGGATTTTTTTTTTCCATCTTTTTTTGTTGTAATATGAAACTGCATCAGATGTATCCAGATGTATCACTGTATCCTCAGGGTAAACTCTACAGCCTGCAGTGAAGTTAACTCAACTCATCATCTAATGAACCTCAGCATTTTAAATGGCTCCGGGGATTCAACCAGGGGAAACAATATATCTTACCAACCCTTACCCATGATTAAGTTGTGTGATTGATATATTGTTTTACACTTTTAGATTAAGGTTCTTCATGGGTTCTTTTCCTAAAGGATTCTTATATGTTCCTAAAAAAGGTTTTGGAGAATATTTAGCTTTGGAGGTTTCCTTATATAGAACACATTGCTTTTTGGGTCCTAATTATTTTGTATAACCCTTAAGAGTTCCCCCAGATGACAACCAAAAAAAAAAAAAAAAAACCTTTAAATAGTCCAAATTATTAACTTATAATAATTCGGTAATATTTTTATTTTATCACAAATTTGGCTTCTAAAACTTTTTATTAATAATTTTATTATCATTTCATTTATTATCAAATAATTTATTCTCCCTCTGAAGTTAGTCCAATCTTCTCTATTTCAAGCAACACATTTCAGAATTACAGTTCCTCCTGCTGGAATGTTCTCAGATCCTCACAAACCAGCTGTGAGATATAATCTCGTTAGGTTGGTCTGTACTGGGGTCTCCACCAGTAAGACATACCAAATTGTCTTGAGATGTCCAAAAAATCTAAACTGGCTCATATACTCACATGGATTGTCTCCTATCAGAAAGAGTAATCCTAGCAACCCTGTAGAGGAACCTCATCTTCCCTGCCCAACCTTCTTCGAGTCATTACACTGAATTTTTAAAATGCAGTTCTTTATACTGATTAGCATTTCTAGATTTACTAAAAGCTGATACATTTAATCTAGCAATCTAGGAATTTGCACTTTCCCTCAAGATGTTTCAGTTTTACTTTGTGTGTGTGTGTGTGTGTGTGTGGATTGCCACATCAGAGGTCGGAGTAGGTAACCTCAAGAGTAGGCTGCACCTTTAGTGCGTATTTGTAGTGGATAATATGCATTTAAGATGAATGGCTTGGCTTAAATTTAAAGGTTAAGATAAGTAGGGATTTATAGAAAAAATTATTCAATAATCACAGTATAATGTATCCAGGGACGGAAACTTCAAAGTACTTTTGTAAGTTGCTCTGGGTAAGAACGTCTGCCAAATGGCTAAATGTAAATGTAAATTTAACAGGCCAATAAATACTCTTCACCTTTTCCAGTTACAGTTAAAGGTATGCACTAAAGGAGGGTCTGTATAGTATGTTTCATAACACCCTTTTTAGATAAAGGTGTAAGATGCACCTGATAAAAAGGTAAATTGTAAATTTATAGACTAGGTGTGGCCTACCAGATAAAGTGGCCACTTAGGTGCAGTTCCTTTGCAGAAGTTGGCATCTACCCCGTGGCTGTTTGTCCAGCCAGCCTTACTTGCTATCAGAGTAACCATGGCAACCAGGAGCGCACTCGAGCTGGGAACGCCCACCGGCGCACACCGTAGCGCGCAGTCGGTGCGAAGCGGCGGCGCTGGGATGGAAAGCCCATTGCATCCGCAGCGTCGCTTCGTCCTACAGCAGCGCCTCCAGCCGCAGCACTGCGCACCGCGAGAGGAGGAGGAGGAAGAGCAGGAGGAGGAGGAGGAGCAGCGCTTCGGCGGGCGGCGCGACTCCCGCACCTGCACCTGCCACGCGCGCAAGAGCCTCGTTTGTCACGGCACTTCAGTCATAATCAGGACGCCGTCCGTGTCGTCTTCCCCGAGGCAAGGGTGCCGGTGTGAGCTCACGCCTTCTAGTCATGCTAGTTCATCCAGGCAACATCACCGCCACCATCACCACCATCACCATCATCATCCGCAGCAGCCGGGAAGCCCGGTCGGCGAGCCCCGCCGCGAAATAGCCGCCGTCGCGATGAGCGGCTGCAGATACAACGGCGGCGTGATGCGGCCGCTGAGCCGTGCCGGCTCGTCGCGCCGCAACCTGCACGAGTTCGACTCGGAGTCGCAGCCGCTGCAGCCCGTGTGCGCCGTGGACACGAGGACGGAGAACCGCGCCAGCGCTCCGGTGCCGTACTCCACCGCGGACGGCGGAGGGGGAGGAGGGGGTGGTGTTGGTGGTGGAGGAGGAGGTGGTGGAGGCGGCAAGCAGGGCAAGAAGAAGAACCAGAACATCGGACAGAAGCTCGGCCACCGGAGGGCCCTGTTTGAGAAACGGAAGCGCCTGAGCGACTACGCGCTGATCTTCGGCATGTTCGGCATCGTGGTCATGGTGATAGAGACCGAGCTGTCATGGGGAGCGTACGGCAAGGTACAGCACCGCGCGCGCGCGCACAGGAGCGTGCACAAGCGCGTGCTGTTTATACATACACACACACACACACACACGCAGGACTAGTCTGTCTGCTCGTGATCGAATGTGTACAGGTCTTAGAAATGTCTGAAATGTTAGTTTATTAAGTTTATTAATCAGACATGACATGTGGAGACACATGTCTCTGTGGAGAGAGAGAGAGAGAGAGAGAGAGAGAATGAGCTTGTCTTGATAGTTTGGAGCGACAGTAACGCAGATAAGAAATAATAATTCCAGTCTATCGTTATCAGTAAGCACTGCACAAACAGCAACACTCCATTGCATGACCTGCTTGGTTGATATATGCAAACAGCTTGCTAAACATAACTGAATAATTCTGAAGACATTTAGAAGGAAAACTTTTGTTCTGACTTTGTTCTGCTTAATGTGTGTAAAACATCAAACCCTGTAGGCTTGCTAAAGTGTCAGATTAACAACTTTGCATAATGTTAAGTGGTTTAGATCACAGATTCTCAACTTCACTGTCAGGCATCCAAAATGATCTCATTAAGGTTCCTGATAATTAGCTAATCACTTGGATGTCTGTGTATACAGTAATGTCCTGCTCCCTGTTCACCTACAAGTGTCTTACTGGTTTTCTGTACCAGTAAAACTACACTGTTTGGACATTAACCTACAGCAGTGTGCACATGATACTGACACTACCTATACGCTTTCAAGTGAGTAGGGTGTGATTTCAGACATACAGCCCACATTAACCTTTGTAGCTCCAGTGCAGAACTAAAGAAGCAACACCAAACTCGTTTTGGTTGACAGACTACAGCTTTATTTCATCAAAATCCAGGTTCTCATTCCAGTCCTTAATAGCAGTGGTCAGTCCATGTTCTGTATTCTCATCCAGTTCCTCACACGTGAGCAAGTAATTAGCATTCTTTCACCTGTCACCTTTACAACCTGCCCAGACGAGACTACAGCTGGTACTGAATAAAAACATGGAGTGTCTAAAGGTCTTAAAAAACACCTCTTGATTAAACTAATTTCTGCAGCAATGTTTATAACATTGACAGCACAGTGGTTTGCTTTAAGGAATATCACGAGGCATTGCAATTTAAGCTAACTGGCTACAAATAAATATAATATAAAGTAAAATAATTTAGCTATAATAGCTGTTTTTCAAGTGCCCGAGCATTACAGTAAGGTATTGTCAGTGATTGTAACTAGCTAAAATAGGAGAAATTAAGGAATTAAACAAGGTAATATTAAACAGAGACATCACTGCAGTATCAACATGATGTCGACATAAATTACGTAGCATGTTAGCTTAGTAATAAACCACCATTCATCTATTTTTAAGAGGATTCTCTGCAGGAACAAAATAACAACTAGGTAAACTATGTAACTAGTTAGTTTTGCAGTCAACTATGTTTCTTTAAGATTCCTTCACGATTAATGAAGTAAAAAGCTGCACATCTGTATAACCCATGTACTGTAATTAGCTAGTTAGCTGTAAGATGTTCTTCAAGAGGCATCACTTAGTCATAAGCTACTGTTCTTCTATTATTAAAGAGACATCTCTGCTCTAGCAAAACATTGTTTACATTTTTAAATATATTGAAAGACATATTTAAGAGACATTTTTGCACTAGATCAAAATGTATTATCAAAATAATTCATGCAGCTAGCTAATTTATAAGCTGTATTATTTTGTTCTTAAAAATCCCTTACTGTAGCAGTGGTTAGTACTGTGACCTCGCACCTCCTGGGTTGAGGATTTGAATTCTGCCTTTGGGTCAGTGTTTGTGGAGTTTGCATGTTCTCCCCATGCTCGGTGGGTTTCCTCCTTCACTCTAAACACATGCACAGTAGGCTAATCCATGTTTCGAAATTTCCCATAGTGTGTGAGTGAGTTTGTATGGGCTTGTGCCATGTAATGGATTGGTGGTCAAGCTTGTACCCCATTTATCGGTGGACCAATTAATTTTTTTGGCCAAATTTGGGCCACTTTGCCAAAGGTTCTGTCAGTCTAGTGCATGGGAAAATACGCAACTGTTCTTATTTTCTTTAAAAGGCAGCAATGTAGTAGCTTTATTGACATAAACAATGTGATTATCACACTCAACACTACACCAGCTTAGGTGGGGTGTTGAAACGTGAGGGGGCCATCTTTCTTCCACCATCTGTGACTTTGTGGGCCTCTGTAAATAAGTGAAAGCATGTTAATTTACCAAGTAAACATAGGCACATAAATGTTTCAGTGAAAACCAGAAACGAAAATGAAGTAGCACAGGTGACCCTTTAACACTTCACATTTCCAAGCTACTTTAACCCCTTATATTCCCAGCTTATTATTATCCAATAATTAATTCTGAAACGTATTATTCAGTAGTCCTATGAATTATTCAGGTTACATGGATATCAATAGGAAAGGTATGTATTGACAAGAGAGAGGAAATTAAGTCTGACAAGTTTCAAGCTGCAAAACTGAAATGACCTTATTTTTTTCTCTCTCTCTTCTTTTTCAGGAGTCGTTGTATTCATTAGCTCTAAAATGCCTGATAAGCCTTTCTACAATCATCCTGCTCGGCTTAATTATCATATATCATGCTCGGGAGATTCAGGTAACCCACATACACGCACGCACACACACTCTTATATGCACACACTCTGTTGTTTTCATACCGGATCCACTGTAAATCACTTAAAGTTACCATTTAAGAAAGTGCAATGTGAACTGTGCTACATCCTTCCACCTAAAAACATGTTCAGAAGGGCACTTAATGTGGTGGTTAATAATACACAATCAGATTACATTGCCTTGGAGTGTATCCCATCCCTTAATCAAATTATCCTGAGAAATCCGCTTGCCTTCTAAAGCTTTCACTCCAGAGAAATGTGTGCAAAATAGAAAATAGTTATTTTAAGTGTCAATCAAAATCATATATTTTGATCTTTTGATATTTTGTGTAGGTCAGCCCTGGTGTTGAATTCAATTAGTGTCGTAGGGGATCCCCTGCACAAACTCATTTCTAGCCCGAGAACGTGACTGTCCTCTGGAGGAACGCTGCACTGTAGATACTAATTCATCACTCCTGATTTTACTGTACTCACTGTCACCGTACAAGGCTGCTCCAGAGTCTCGGCATTCTCCTCCAGCATAATTGTTTCATTTTCGGTCATTTCGGCTCTTGGGAGGGTTAAGAGAACTCTCCGGACTCTCGGCTCGGCTCGGCTGAGCAGCTCCCTGCACTTGGACGAGGCTCAATTTTATGACCTTGCGTCAGAGATTTTTTTCTCTGCGAGTCGTGATTTTATAGCTCATATATTTGTGGATTGGGGTGTATTACTTTGTTAAGAAGGACAAAAAAACAGAAGCAGGCTTGAAAACTTGTAAATGAGAATATGATTAAGGCTTTTGTTCTATTGTTTGTTTCCTTTCTAGCCTTTGAGAATAGAATCATAGTTTTTACAGCAAGATCTCACTTATTCTTTCTCATTTCATCCTCTACTGCAGTCAGTAAGTGCTGGATGAATGCTTGTGTCTCATTCTGGTTCCTGTGTTATGAAACAAATCAGGAAATGACCACAAATACTGCAATATTTTCATGATGGATATTTTATTTTATATGCACTGGCTGGTGGTGTGAAGATCAATATCAAGTCCACGTTTGCATTCTCAGCTTCCAGCCACAATATAAGAAAACTATATGAATGACTTACAGCATTTCAGCACCTTAAACTATTATCAGACCACCAAGCAGGTACTTCTACATAAAGCAATAGCCTATTTAATGCAATGCATACTATCCATACATCATCATCAATGCCTTTTTTTCTCATTAGATGCTCAAAAGGTCTAATAATGCAGTGTTAGATTGATTTACTATTCACAGCTCTGCATTATTCCAGCTACAAGTGAACCTGTTAGACTATTAAATGAGTCCAGCGCATTTATAGATAACTTATCGTTAAAACCAATTGATCAGTTTATTAACGCGACCGTTTCTTGTGATTTATTTTGCCTGATAAGTGCCGCATTCTGCAGCGCTGACCGTATACTCGGTCATCCGTGCCATGATTAAGCGAAATCACAAAGGAGGTTTGATGTGTTTCAGAGATAAACCTGTGAGGTGTTCTGAGACATGCGATTACTCAGATAACCTCAAAATGTTCCGATCTAGCAAAACCCGTTTGACCTTCATCCATCATCAGGCACACATTTTTATATCTCCTTAGATCTGGAGATGTTTTTTAATTGAGAACAGAAGACAGTGGAAGTTACTTTTATTTAAGCGTTTGGAATAATAAACCGTGTTAGGTGTTTCCTAATCAGAATTGTCAAGTATGAAATGATGGCATGGTGACTTATTGGTAAGCTCTGTCCACTCGTACAGTACCTCCAGGGTCGACGGTTTGAATCTCGCCCTCCAGGCTGTGAAGTTTGCATGTTCTCCCCGTGCTTAGTGGGTTTCCTCCAACAGTCTAAAGACATGCACAAGGTAGGGTATACCTCATCCAGTGTGTACCCTGCCTTGAACCTTGAGTTTTTTGGGATAGACTCCTTCTTGGGTAGTTGCTGCTCATGACCCTACACTGTAAGGATGGATGGATGGATGGATGGATGTTGAAGATCATTGAGATGGAAACTCACGGCTTGTTTTATTTATTGATTGATTGATTTATTGCAGCCAAGCTACATGGTTAAAGCTATGTACATGATTAGGATAGTAGAGACACATTCTGTATTAAAAACAGAACATTATTCATATTTAAATATTATTCAGATTGACCAATAATCATCATTATCATGCAAAAAGCCAAACAACAAATTTTAAAATATGGTTTTAGAGCTGAGAGGTTCTTCACCTTCACCACTGCTAAATTGCTTGTTGTAGCCCATAAGCACCCATGGTGAACCCACAAACCCTTTACATTTCTATTGAACATCTTGCTGCAGTCATGTGACAATCTGTGAATTTGTGTACCCATGATGCTCATTTCCAAAATGTTGTTATGTCTGGGTAGCACATATGACAGAACTAGCTACAGTACTTTTAAAAAGCTTGTTTTTATTTTATGGAAAATTTCATCCTAATTAACAAGTCTAATTAGGAAAAGTTCAATGATTAAATAATATGTCAAATTCTGTTTAACCTGTTCTAACTGCATTTATTGAAAAAAAAAAAATCTAAAACAATTAAAGAAAATATCACTGTGACATATGTTTCTGTGACGTAGGCTTTTAGCCCTAAAATTATAAAGGAAACGGCTTTTAAAATGTGTTCCATTTGGTCTATGGGGTCTGTGTTACATCCCCCATCATGTTCCTTAAAGGAGAAATGGGTCATTTAACAGACAACAGTTTTTTGTTACATACCAACAATCCAAACTTTTTAACTTTTGAGTTGCCATCCATAGAACCACATATAAACTAATGCTTGGTTTGTATGAAAGATTGTTGAAGTAGTGTTAATGCTCAGATGTGAGAAAAGGTATAGTATAGATTCACTTCCAGGTGTAAAAATATCTCCATAACGTGTATCCAATTTGATTGTGAGGCTAAAATGAACTTTTGTATACTCTCGCTTCAGGTGACATCAGCGATTATTAAGTCACAGCAATTTCTCTGGTAAAATTGACTGAAGTTTCCTTCACTTTACACTGACTTCAGGACAAAACCTGAATGATATCCACAAAAAAAATTTTATCAGTCTGTACATCAAGGCATGTCCATTCACAAATTCTTGCCTCTTGCATTGGCATTGTGATGTTGCAGCACAGGCATTGTATTTCTGTGGCTTTTTGGGAATGTAGCTCTAGTGGTTATAGAATGAACCAGATGTAAATGTATGAACAGCTTTCAAAACAGCTAGCTTTAAAGATCAGCTGTAGTCTGTGGTTTTAATCTAACAGCAAATGAATGTTCTTTTGTATGGGCAGTGGTATCAGACAGTTGAGGCTGTGGGGTGCTGATCAGGGTTTGACAGGGGTCAACGGTTCGAGTCCCGCAACTGCCAAGTTGCCACTATTGGGCCCCTTGTGCAAGACCTTTCACCCTATGCCCATACATAATACCCAGTCAGTGGAGATACAGGACATCCTTAGTGCCAGTCCCAACCCCAGAGAAATGGGAGGATTGCAGGATTGTAAAAACTGTGCCAAAATCTTGCAAATGAAATAAATCCCAAGATTTTTCTACAGTAATTCAGCCAACAAGTCAGTGATAACACACAAAGCAGTGACTTGATATCATAAAATAACAGACCTACAGTATATAGAGAAAATGAGCAAAACGATGCAAATCCTTATATTTTAATATTGCGTCACATTGGCAGCGACATCTTGCATGTACAGTATAATGTGTATATGTATAATGTGGCCATTTATTAAAAAACTGTAAATGTTTCCCTTCCTGATATCTCAATGATATAAAGATACAAGCCCCTGCCCAGGTACGTTTATAATATTTTTGCTATGGATACATCTCAGTTAGGATAATATAGGAAAATGTTAATCTGTGAATAATTAATTTGGGCATCTAAGAGGACTGATTCTGTGGATAAGTGGCTTAAAATCTGGATGAAACAAAAGTTCATTTTGGAACAATTTGTGCCTTTTACAGGCATTTTAAAGACACTATGACTTTATGACCTCATCAACCACCATATGACGTGATATCTGCTAGAGACGCTAAATTCCCTTCCTTGTTGCCCAACTCTTTACCTCATGACTCTATTGACAGCCATATTGGGGTGCCAAACTGGACATTGGTGCATTCATTAAAAAAAAAATAATAATAATAATAATAATAATAATGCAATAACATATCATAAACATTACCCTTAGCTAAACCATTATTTGAAGTTTTGGTTCATTGATATAGGCCCTGGTCATACTGCGACAAAGGCTATGTTGAAGTCAAAAATAGAAAAATGTGAATTTATGCTTCCTGTCAGGTTGTCGATGCGCCTGTCATGTTGTTACTAATCTCCTATTACGCACTCATTACGCACATTATCACATGCTCACCAAGTCCAGTAAGATCGAACCAAGTTATGTCCAATCACATTGTACCATGCCCTTAACAGGCACTTATCACACACTGATGTAAGTTACGCCATTAACTGGTCAATGCAATTGTTACTATGTCCTTAGTAGGTTCTTCTTGTCTTCCACCAGGATTTGTTTAACATGTCCAAAAAAGCACAGTAGTTTCACATCAAGGAAGACAATACTATGTCATTAGCGGTTTCTACAGCAGTCTCGTGTTAACCCAAATTTTGGTGGACATAGTGGGAACACGGGCCAGTGTGAGGGGGGTGTGAGGAGTATCAGGATTGAGTGTGTTAGACCTGAGGTTAAATCACTGAGATCTCCTAAGACAAGGAAATTCCAGACACACTATAACTAATCGGAAACAATTGAACCGGCATGGTGTCAAATTACACGCGGCTTGACATTAACTTTTTTGCTCACTGGCCAATGTGGCTAGTGGATTTCCGGAGTCACTCGCCATTCAGCCTTTTT
>JAQQZT010000009.1:23429473-23445843 GCA_030068275.1 Clarias platycephalus | reverse complement strand
CGAGAGACAGGAACAAAGGATACATTCTTTATGAAGAGACAGGAACAGGAACTCTGGGGCCACACTCATTTAATGGCAAAAAGCCAATGAGGACACATTTCCTAAAATGAGGGTCAGTCCCTGAAGCATGCATGCTTCCCTGAGAGTGTCTGCTCATGTGCGTACGCGTGTGCAAGTGTGTACGCGTATATTCAAGAGTGTGTGTGTGTGTGAGTGACAGTGTCAGTCTACAGAGGATGTGTTGGATCTCTAATCTGGTGGTGAAACGTTTCCTCAGTGACACGGCAGACAGGTGTCTTGTTTCCAGTCTTCACCGCGACCTTTGTGTTTTCACTACGCTGACGTCTCCTGGACAGAATTACAATCCAGATACAACATGATTAAACCTACCGTGCTTTCCCATAAAGATTTACCATAGTGAGTGTGGGTTATCGTTAGCTAATCTGTACCTCACGGAGAGCATAGGTTTACTGTTAAACAGGAGAACCATAGCAACCATCTAACGGACTCGTGGTGATGAAGTACGCAGAGGCCATACATCTTCTCAGAGTAACCTGAAAGCACAAAGTAACCTCCTAGAGGGGCATTTATTTATGCAAAGTGGCCTCTTACTATCTCACTCTTTGATATTATAAATAAACCATGGCGGTCATTTCTAATTGAGGCGAGCCACTGTGGCTGTAATTCTCTAATGAGACAGAGCGATTTCTTTTCGCAGTGACAAGATATATGCTCCCATCTCCACATTACACAGATTAAATATTGAGCCCCGCTCCATTAGTTATATTGAGCAGCCTTGAAACCAGTAACCGGCCCGCACTGCCGAGCTGAGTGACAGATGCCGATGACCGTTGAGTCTCACGTCAAATCCTCTTCTGCCTGGCCAAAAAGTGCTAATCAATAGCAACACAAAGTCTAAACTCATAGCAAACAGAGGAACTGGAGTGTCAGCACTCGTCAAATCCGTCATCGTGACTGTCATGCTTAAGGAGGGCTGACTGCACGATGTCCTTTGTTTTATTAAAATGAATTTTTTTAATACTATAATAATAATTTCTACATATAATTTCTACATTTTCATATTCATGTAAATCCACAAATGAAAAAAAATACATGCATAATAATCAAGTTTGCAAATATCCCATGAGAACATACATGTATATACTGTAGAATTCTGGCTACTCCACAGTTTTCACATTTCCATTTTTTATGAATAGATTTTTTATTTTGTTCACATGTTAGTAAGGGAATTAAAAACAGGAAGAAGCCTTCATTTGGCACATAGCCTATAAGAAGGGCCGTTCAAGTCAAACCGGGAATTGTGAACGAAGGCGTAAATCATTTCGTTCCCATGACCGATCACTTGTCGCCAGCTTGCGGAAATGACGCTTCTGTCTGTGGGAACTGTACAGAAATTCTCCAACACCACTTGCACATTACTGGAACTCGGCTGGGAGTTATTGCCTCATCACCTGTACAGTCCTGACCTTGCTCCAAGAGATTTCCACATGTTTGGGCCCTTAAAAGAGTTCCTGGGAGGCCAGAGTTTCAGATGTGAAGCAGGGAGTCTGATCATGGTTCCGGCATACCAAGAAACTTTCTACTTTGATGGTTTCCAAGCACTTGTGAAACAATGGCATACGTACATTAGTATAGCAGGGGACTCCCAGTTACTCTCACAACTGTATTCTGTTATTCTTCACCATTTAAAAAATCCCATTTTGACTTGAACATACGTATCTCAGCTGGGGACAGAACAAAGGGTCAGCCATGACTCAGAGCCTGGGAGCAGATAGAGTTAAGGGTCTTGCTCTGGGCCACCAGCAAAGCAGTGTTGGGGCTTGAACCCTGTAACTCAGAACCTTAACCACTGATCCACCACTGCCAAATTATTTACGTATTTATTTGTTTGTGTTGAAGATCGTTTAAAAAAAAAATAAATCCTGTTCCTAAATTCTATGACTTTTGGACCACACAGCACCTCAACAACCAAGATAAGATCAACTGTCCAATCTTTGCCTCCTGCTGTGTGTTTTATTTACGCTCTGACGCTCCAGGAAATCCTCTTGACCCCTGGGAATTATTTGATTCATTTATTTCTCACTATACAGTAGCTTGGTTTGTTGGCGGTGTAACTTAACCTATGTGAACACCTGTATACATATATACTGTGTGTGTGTGTGTGTGCGGTGGGCAAATGTACTTTAGCAGTTCTACCTGTCCACTGGCTCTGACACTCCATTCGGAATATCTGATGCACGGAGGTGAAGACCTCTTGAGGATTGTGTTGCAGGTTGTCCATTATCATAATTAGTTTTACCTAGCGAGTAGCTTTCCTTGCGCTGCCCACTCTAAATGTTTAATCACCGCGCTTTGGAGTAACAGACTTTCGGAAAGCACTTTCGTGACAGCCGATCACCCCTAGTAAACAGATGAAAGCTTTTTAGTCCTCTCCTTGAGGACACTTCGCTGCCTTGAGGAAGATCAGTATTTTTATATATGTTTCCTTCTCATCTCTTCCTCTTTAACTCGCAATGAGCTCAGAAAGTGTGGCTCGAAGCATGGAGTCTGTGTCGGGCATGCCGCGTTCCTCACACCTGTCTGGACTACTGAGAAGCTTGAAGACACGAGTATTCCTGACATTGATCTCTGATCCAACGTTGACAGCTCAAAGCCATCCAGCATGTCTTATGAGATAAGAGGACATTAAGTTCAGAAAGGGAAAACCTAACTCATTAATTATACAGCTTCTACATATTTCGTTATTTCCTCAGGGAAGCAGATCAGGCTTTTTAGGGCTTACTATATTCATGTGTCTTGTATCACAAAAGGAAATATGTTAGTCCTGTGGTGTTTAGGGACACACTTTAAAATACTGTACTTTTTCTTTATATGAATTTAATATCATTATTTAGTCTTGTTCAAAAGTTAGCGACCCCGCTTTTAATTCTTTTTTTTGTGTGTGTGTCAAAATACAACCTTAGAGGAACAACAACATATATAACTTTTTTCACCCTTTAAAAAATTTAATAAAAAAGAAATAACATGCGGCAATATTAAGTACTTCCTTACTGCTTCCACAGGATTTAAGAGGGCAAGTGCCAGCCAGGTACTGCTAATCATAAGCCCTTGATCATAAGCATGTGTGTAGAGCTCTATAAAATGAGAAGTTTGGGCAGTTTGCTCAAGGTGTGTGCCAAGAGGGAAAGACATAAGCGATGGTCTTAGAGAAGCAATTGTTGCTGCACATCACTCTGTCTAGGGTTATAAAACCATTTCCAAATAATTTGGACATTCACCCCAAGGTCAGATCATGCAATGCTCAGAGAAATACAAAAAAATTATAAATCACAGGCCTCATTGAGCATGTTAAATGTTAAAGTCCATTACAGTACAATTAGAAGAAGACTAAACAATTACAGTTAGTTTGGAAGGGTTGCCAGGAGAACGTCTCTTCTGTCTAAAAAGAACATGGAAGCAAATAAAAAAAATAAGGTTCACAAAACTGCATCTGAACAAAGCACAAGGATTCCTATGGACAAATGAGACCAAAGTTTGGAGCTGTTGTCTGATTGTACTGATGTACGGTGCCATGTTTGGCGAAAACCAAACAGCATTTCAAGCAGGAACACCGCATACCCTCTGTCAAGTACAGCAGTCGAGGGGTGATGATTTGGGCTTGTTTTGCTGCCACAGGACCTGTGCACCTTGCAGTCGCTGACCCTGAATTCCTATGTATGTTAGAGGCAAATGTGAGCCCATCTGTCGAATTGGGTCATGCACCAGGACAATGATCTGTAAACACCAGTAAATCTGCATCGGAATGGCAAAAAAATTAATGAATCAAGGTTTTGGAACGGCCTAGTAAAAGTCCAGACCACAACCCAATTGAAATGCTGTGGCGGGAGAGCTGCGCATAATTGAATTCCCCAAAAACCTCAATGAACTGAAGCAATGTTGTAGAAGAGTAGAAGAATGGACCAAAATCTCTTCACAATGATGTGAGAGACTGATAAAGTCATACAGAAACCGATGACTTTAAATTATTGCTGCTAAAGGTAGATCCTCAAGCTGGTGAATTGCCCACATGCTTTTTTTCTTCTTTTTGAATGCATTTATAAATAAATAATGGCACAGTAAAAAAAAAAAAAGTTGATATTTTTGTTCTTTGTCAGAGGTTGTATTTGCCTAATACTGAGACCTGCTATGATCGTATTCTTTTTTTCATTATGTTTTTACACAAAAAACATTTAAAAGCAGGGGTACTGACTTTGTAACATCTCATACAAAAGTTTGTGTCAAGAGAGGTTTCAGGTCCACAACGACTCTAATAAACCGTTCACTGAAGATGAATGAATGTATGCAGTGGTACAAGTGCTAGGAATGACAGCTAAAAGAAGGTCAGACTCTTTATGGCTCACTATATTAAGACTTCCTGAAAAGCAGTATATCAAGAAATTCCACACAGACATGTTTAGAACTATTGTCCCGTGTCCAGAGCACAACATGAGAAAGTCCAAATCCATAATTCTGTTCTTAATGAGTTAATTTAGCTAATGAATTGTTACTGCTTTCCTTTTCAGCAAACAATTTCTCCTGGTCAGCGCAAAAGAAAATGTACATTTTTCTCATTTATTATGTCAAATAAAATACAAGAATAATTAAGTGTAGGGTGGTGTGATGCACCTCAAGGTGAAGTAGATTTTCCTATATGAGCATGCCCTGATAATATCGCATAATATGTCCTTTAATATCATTGCAATTTTTCCAATTATTAAAAATGTATGTTTATGTGTTTGCTGTTTTTAAAAGCATTTATAGTAAGAACTAATATTGTCGAATATCCAGTAAAAGCTAAAGTTATTACTTCAGATACATTATCTTACTTAGCCTGCACTCTGGCTGTAGAAGTGATTTAAATTAACTTTTAGAAAAGACAAATAAATTATTTTTTCGACCTGTTTCCATCTGTCAACAAGCTTTCATATTTCCTCATTAAAAAATGTTTTAGGCTGAGCTGCCAGCCATGAATGCACCACTATCTTCAATTCTTCTTTAGAAGTGAACCATCATCCTCGTAGGGCTGCTTTCAGGGGACCAAACACGTGAAAGTTTGATAGAGTGAGATCAGGACTATGGGGAGGATGATTTAACAGAGGACGTGCATTGAACAATCACAACGCTTTGGATATCAGTTCTCTGCGTTTAATCCGAAGTTCAGGCTTCAGTTCTTCAATGAGCGTCTCACTGTAGTGAGCACTGTTAATTGTTGGACCTTTTTCTTGATAATGGTCTGATATTGGCCTTTGAGAAAGCATTAATTTTCCAGTTGATGGTTTTAGTTTTTTACTTTTCGTCGGTGATTGAGGATGTTTCCGTTACTCTGCCTTTTACTCTCAGGTTCGTAGTGATAAATCCATGTCTCATCACCACTAAGGATTCTCTTTAAGAAACTTTCACATTCCTTAGAGTATCAATCCAAATTTTGTTTCCAAATATCCAAACACTTCTGAGTTGTTTCGGCACCAGGTACACCCTCAAACCACAAAAAATGAATCGCTGCACGCTGCTCTTCTTTCATGCAAATCACAAGTGGGGCGTCCATTTTTGCTCACACCGCAGTTACAAAGGAACCGATGTAACAAGTCCACACCTGCACAGCAGTGACTAGGGAGATGTTACCCTTGAAGAAAAAGCGCTGATAAGACAGTGCAGCCAATAGAAGTATTTTATATAACCGGAATGTGGATAATTTTTGACTCATCCTCCGAAATACCTCATTTCTGAACCCAGAAGGACTGCAGCAGTACAGGAGAAGACAGAAGAAGCCTCATAGCAGCATTATGGAGAATGCAGGACAAATTATAATTATTTATGCAAAAAAATAATCTAACAGGGGGAAAAAAGATTATCAAGAGCTCTAAAAACTTGTTTTCAGATAAAGCTTAAAAAGTTTGCTGCATTAAAGTAGTTCCAAATGCAGTGAGAGTATTTTTATCTGTTATGTATAAGTGTAATTCTTGTAAGTGTGTGTGTTTGTGTGTGTGGGTGTAAATGAAGGTTTGTTGTGTTCTAACATGATTATGTGTGTATGATTAGTGTGTGTAGGTGCAGTCAGGGAGCTTTAATTTTGTTCCATACCCCGTGTCCTTGGGTGGAAACGCATTGCTTAAAAGCTCTAAGATATATTTCTCTTTGAATGATTCGTGGTTTTGTAACATGCGGCTGCTAAATATACGATCTAGGTCATTGATCCCATTTCACTTCCAGTAATGGAACAGAGGCATTTTTTTCTTAATGGAAGAAAAATATATATATTTATATAAATTGCTGGAAGGGAGGCATTTTATAATTTTGGGATTCTCATTTATTTACCGCTGAGTTTTATATGGTCCTTTATGTCCTCTGAATTATTGAAGCATCCGGGCCTTTTTCACGCTGATGACGTGCAGCCGAGTGGCAGGAAGCGAAGTGAATAATTAACCACAAACTGGGGGCCAGGACTTCTGTGAATCGGCTCTGAATCAAAGCGCTTTGCGTGAGTGAAGGTTTCCTGCAGGCGATAAAGGTCTCAGGTATTCATTTCATACCCTTCACACCCCTTAGCTGATTTCACTAATGAGCTCTCGTGCCTAACAAAGGAGGGGAGTTAACTAGTGAAATTGGGCATTGTGCCACAGGGTTGGATCAAATACCTCGTAGCTTGTGATGAATGGCTGCTGTATAGACTCTGCATCAAGAAACTGTGTGGAATGTTTTTTGCAGTAAATCAGTACTAGATTGGACCTATATTCTGTAGCCCATGCACTTTAGGGTAAAAATCTTATTTGAGTCAATTTATGCTGGTAATGTAAATGTAGCCTAAGAAACACTGGAAAGAACTTGGAGCAAAGAGCTGCTGTCAGCACTGAGAGCATTACAGTCTCGATATTTAAAAAAAAAAAAATTTGTGCATATTTTGCATATCCCTGTTAGGAAGCTGGGGTCAGAACGCAAGGTCAGCCATGGTACAGTGCCACTGGAGCAGATAGGTATAAGGGCCTTGCTTAAGGGCTCAAAAGTGGAAGCCTGGCAGTGCTGGAGCTCAAACCCCCAATCTTCTGATCAGTATTCCATAGCCTTAACCATTTGAGCCAACACTGCCCATAAAATTGTCAGCCCAAGCAGAGCATTGTTTTGATCCACCGCCCTCTGGTCTATGCGCCCAGGACGCTTACGCTGCGCCACTCTGCTAGCCACAAACTCCCCAGATGAGACTTGAACCCACAATCGCTGGCTTAGGATGACAGTGAGTTATCCACTGCAATTTACCAAGCTATCAGAAAGTACAAAACAGATATGTGCCATTATGTGAAACTTCATGTTGCTCGAACTGATGTTAAACCACATACCTTCTCTAAATAACGGTTGATATTTAGTTTTTTTTGTTTTTTTTTGAGATTGTAGTTGCAACATTGGAGTCATTCAGCCTACACTAGTCTAACATTCATTAATTTGTATCAAAGTGAACTTATAAAATCGTTTTTTTGTGTTTATGTTTTTTTGTTTTTATACACAACGTGTCTCTCAACAAGAGTTTCATTTAAAAAGCACCCGTGGACTCGCCTGCTGGTTCAACAGTAAAACCTATTACTGTGTGAGCGCCTTCAGAAAGTGCGAACCTCATTGAAATTCATCGCGTCAGGAGTTTATGCTTTCCTCCTGTCGTATCTGAGAGTTGCAGACACGCCGGATAGAGTCGAGAGAGTTGGGACTGGGAACAGGAAAGAATGATGGAGCACGAGAGCGTTGAAATATGTCGCGCTGACGGAAAACGCAGCACGGACCTTGAGGTGACAGACAGCTCAAGGAGGAAGTGAAGAGGGAAGTTTATCTGCGCAGATTATCAAGGAGGGGGGCCGCTTTGACAACACACTCTTTTGGGCGGGAGTTATTTATCGAGCCCAAGGTGGAGGCAAGTCTTTCTCTTTTTTTTTTTCTGATGGAGAAGAAGGAGGGGGAGAGATGTTGAGTGTTTCTCAGGCATGAGCCAATTGCAGAGAAACATGTTGGCAGTGCCTGAAAGATGGGCTTGAGAATGAACAGTGAGGGATGAGTGCTGGCACGGCCTGCTGAGCTGAGATTGAAATTGCAATGTATGTGAACGAGTGAGTGTGTGTGTACTGAGAAAAAAGCTGAAGTATTTTTCTCACACCATAAGGATATGGATGCAGTCACAAACACACTGCTGGGGAGAATTACCCTAAAGATAAAAGCACCAGAGATCATATTAATGATGAACTGTGTGAACTGTGGTTATGTTTACATAGAGAGATTTTCATCATTCTATTACCACCTGAAAATCCTGAATGAAATAGTAATAAAAAACTGCTGACGGACTCAGATACGAAACAGTACGTCCAGTCTGAACCTAATTTAATGTCCATCTGAGATGTCAGTGTCTTATCAGGTCTTCATCAGATTGTAAGAATTAGCAAGTTCAAGGTCTTATGTGTTAAATGATGGCAGTCTCAGCAAAATCTCATCCTGTTCCCGTTCAGTGTTCTTATTGAAATGACGAGAGAGAAGGAAAGACGTTATGCGGAACATTAGATTAGATTAGATTCCCTTCCCCAAATCCAACCTCGCAAGTTTTTTTTTTAATCTTGTAAAACAATATGCAATATGAAATTAGTTTCTTTACTGAATCTAAATTTGTACTGTGTCTAAATTGGCCGTTGTGTAATACAAGGAAAACACTCGCAGAATGTTAGATGATGTAAAAGAAATTCTTGTCTCAGTTTGTATTAAAGGACTAACGCTGATTATAAGAAGAGAACTCTGCTTTCCATCACTTGTCTCCGCCCCCTCTGTTGAAGCTCCACGTAGTTCTGTTCACTTCCTTTTTTTTTTACTGGGATTGTCCACTAATCTTTTATAGCTGTAAATTAGAATGTGATGTAGTGTACCTTTTAAAGAGAGATTGAAGGTGCAGAATTGTTTTTACTATACGTATTTTATTACTAGGTAAAGGGTACTACTGAAACGCAAATCAGTGCTCTTAGGTATCCTTAAAACAGTATAAGGAAGACTTAACTTTTTTGGACTGTCTGAGACAGATTGCCTTGATTTAATCCTGTTTTTCAAAGGCACTCATTCAGTATTATTTATAGCAACACTCTTGATCCAGTCTTCCTGCCTGAGTGGAGTTCAACCAGGAAGTTAAAACACTGTGTATTTTAGGTTTTTCTATACAGCATCCCCTGGGTAAAGAGAAAGGTCATATTTTACTATTTCTTTAACAACTTAAAATAGGTCCCAGAGGTCCCCCAACGTGTATTTGTTGTTGCTCCTGCTATTTCACTCCTCCTCTGAATGCGCTGCTTCAGTGCCTACAGTATGTAAACGAGCTACTGCCAAGGTCCACTTACCAAAGAAGGGAGGGTTTCCCATATAAGAAGGGTGTTCGAGTCAAGCCGGGACTTTTGTTTGTGCAGAATAACGGGAGTTAAAAACTCCCTTTATTTGTCTATAGAGTCCCATGCTACAGTAATGCACTTCAGTTATCCCAGGGTTTTACTGATGCTTGGATGCCATCAAAAGAGAAAGTGGTCTGAGTATGCTCGAGCCATAATCTGTCTTTTTTACAGTAGGGGGAACTCTGTTTGATGGGTTTAAGCCCTGGTTACTGCAAAAATGGAAAAAGAACAAAAATCAGGGAATGTATTTGTCTCATGTTTTTTTTTTGTTTTGTTTGTTTTTGTTTTTGCGCACACATACTGTACAATGGAGAGCCAACTGAATGTCTAAAAATGACTATAAAGTAAATTTTGCATTATAGTTGCCGTTTAAGGTGTGGGGATAGTCAGAGTTGAATCAGACTGGATCCTGTGACATTTTGTGGGGTATATCAATTTTTGGGTTGCATCTAGCGATAGTATAGCATTATTAGCACTAGCATTAAACTACATATGAAACAAAATTATTTGAAAAACTGTATACTATTTGAAATATTTCGAAAATCTGATTTATTCTTTTTCTCTCTGCACCACCTCAGCTGTTTATGGTGGACAACGCAGCAGACGACTGGAGGATAGCCATGACGTACGAGCGAATCTTCTTTATCTGCCTGGAAATCCTGGTTTGCGCCATCCACCCCATTCCAGGCAAATACACCTTCACATGGACAGCACGTCTGGCCTTCTACTACACGCCGTCCAAGACGGACGCAGACGTGGACATTATCCTGTCCATCCCCATGTTCCTGCGCCTCTACCTGATCGCCCGTGTCATGCTTCTACACAGCAAGCTGTTCACAGACGCGTCATCACGCAGCATCGGCGCCCTCAACAAGATCAACTTCAACACCCGCTTTGTCATGAAGACCCTCATGACCATCTGTCCCGGCACCGTGCTGCTCGTCTTCACCATTTCCCTGTGGATCATCGCAGCCTGGACTGTCAGGGCATGCGAAAGGTGTCATCACACACTCACAAGACCACACGCATACACTATTTAAGCTGGGTTTACACTCCAACACATATGGTTACCGTTCGTATTTGTCATTGCACCCTGCAGCGTAGCAGAGTGGCATTAGAATTCTGTATACGTTCCACGCTAGAAAGAGCAGCGCTAATTAAAACAGCATTGATCGGGCCTACAGCGGTGACACATCTGCTGTTGGAAAACAGTAGCATGTTCTCTTGTCGGTGGTTTTTTATCTTCAGATAAAGGACTGCAATCTAGTTTGGCCTTTCCTGGTCTCCCTGAGGGACGTTGTCAAAGTTACAGACATTTTTACGCAGAGAGGAACGTGCTATGGTGCTGTTTACTGTATCCTGTATTAACACAACGCTTCGCAGTTTCAGTCTCAGGAATTCCTGCACTGCAGATATTTGTTTTTTCCTACACCTGACTCATCTAAAGGAGGGTTTGATAATTACCCGATTAAGATAATTAGGACTACAGCAGAGGTGCTGTTCTGCTACACAGAGAAAATGTCACACTTTCTGAAGTGTCTGTCACAGCACTGTGGGTCACTACTACAGTAAATGTCCTTTCTCCTTTGCAAAATTATATACACTGTAGCATTTCCATTTTTTTAGTTATACTGATGCACCTATTTGTAGCACTTCATCAAGTTTAGCAAATTATCAAAAAAAAAAAAAAAAAACAAGTACTGTAGTTAGAAGCTGCAAATTTTTTAATCTCCCTCATACCCTCATTATTGTTATGTCTCCATGTTGCCCTTGGTTCAAAAACAAGTCTACTATCTTGCTCAGCATGTTCACTGATGCACTGTTTAGGAAATTCTGAAAGCAGTTATGTCCTTCTGTGTTTCATGTGTAATCCACACAGAGACTGTGCATGCTGTACTGTAATGTATGATTTTCTTACCTTATTTGCTGGCAATGAGCTCGTTTTGTCTTAAAGAGGTTTGGTACCTGCTGAGGATAATGCACTTCTTAATCTTATTAATATTTTAACCAGTGGCCTGTTTTTGCTCTTTGACCACTATATTTTTTTCTAAAGTCACATCTAAGCAATGCAGTTCAGTATAATCCATGTAAACCATTTTATTTGCGTAGCACTTTAAACAATGAAAATTGCCCAAAATCAACTTTACAGAAATATATAAATTCCTTACATACATTTTAAATAATTCAATTTATTCCTAATGAGCAGTTCAACAAGGAAAAAATGCCCCAAACCTACAAAAGGAAGAAACCTTGAGAACAATTAAACACAAAAGGGAATCCACTCTCATTATGGAGATAACTGTGTGCTATATGGTTAAAATTTATTGTAGATTTAAAATGAGGTCTATTTTGTTGAGGCAGTCAGCAATGAGACTTGAGTGGCAATTTCATTCCTAAAGCTATCAAAGTGATTGCAGTCATAAGCCACTGTAGCAAAAGTGTTTATATCAATTGCAGTCCAAAGCCATCCATATTGTTTGGAAGTGGAAACGTGCTGAGCAGACTAATGTATCCACGAGGGTGAGTCATAAATTATCCGCACCCTGTCTGTAGAATGTATATCATACATCATTTCTCAACATAATCTCCTTGCTTTTTCAATACACTCTGTCCATCTGTCAACAAGCTTAAAACATAAAAATAATGTTCTAGGCTGAGCTGAGATTCATCAGAAGTAAATTGTCATCCTCGTAAGTTCATAGTATAGCGTTTAATCCCAAATTTAGGCTTCAGCTCTTCAATAAGCATCTCACTGTAATGACCTCTGTTGATAGTTGAAGCTTTTTCCTGATAATGTTCCAATACTGGCTCTTGAGAATCAATTTCCCAGATATTGGTTGTCTTTTCAACTTTTTCTTGGTAGCTGATTAAGGATATTTGCTTAGTGTGGTTTCAGTTTTAGCTCCCAGTGTAGCATAGCATTTCATTTACCATGCATTTTACTTATAGGATAGCTATAGCTCACCAAAGTGTTGCTATTATGTTATGTTGTGTTGCTTTTTATGTTATATTATAGAAGCATAATAATATACTTATTGGGTTCTCTTTTGTGTGTGAGGAATTGTCAGCTGTATCATTATATTCTATATATTATATTCTGCAATGTTTCAGGCTTTTTCTTCATTTTTACAAATTAGTCACATGGTCACAATCGCAAAAGATTGGCTCCACTACAGTATATGATTTTGACAAGTGCTGTGTCGGTCAAGAGTTACACATATTCAGCCTCCTATCAAAAACTGCAAAGAAAAGCTATAAAATATTTTCATAAAATATATATAAATATTTGCTTATACTGAAGTACATGAGCACAAATGTCAGCAGCAGCTGCTACAAGAAGCAACGTTAGAGCAACACTAATGCTAACTTAGAAAAGCACTTGCTAATCTCAGGGCTAATCACGCCACCAGTAAATTAAAGAAATTTACATCTTAGAGTTGTGAAAATATTCTAAGCCCTACTTTGACTAAGGTTGGAAGCAGTCCTAAAATTCCAAGCTTTTGTTCGTCTTTTTAAAAAACTAGAGCATTATTCCTGATCCCCTCGCTTATGATGTCACTAAAAAGCTCTGTGACTTTTGAATAATCATTTTTAATAATCAAATTATCAGAGGATTATGGTGTCGTCTCTGTTAAATGTTAGGTAACTAACACTTACAAAAAACATGCTAGTTTACAAGCTACCATTTAGATTAGGATGGAAAGTGTATCGAATTGTTTTATGCTACAGATCTTTTTACTAGCTTAAAATTACATGTTCATTTTCATGAGCATACAGTGCAGGGATTGTTGAGTGGGAGTGAGAATAACTGTGTATGACTCTGTGTCCGTCCCTGTCACAGCTCACAGTCTGGAACATTTCTCAAGTTTCATTCCTGGAGGTGCTTTGTGAACGGTCATTTAGGGAGCAACCTGTTTAACTGCATGCATGGGAAACTAGGACAGACGCCCACCAGGTCACCCTGATGCTTCAGTTAGGGTTTTAAAAGCACACAGACATATGATTGAATCAATGTGATCTAATGCTAAAGATGGCAGCTTATAATGCTGTGGATTGCATATTAAACATTTTATTATAACACCTCAGATTAGCTATTTTTTCCGCTGTAGCTGCAATCATTATGCAATCATCCTCGAACTTAAATCAATATGGACCGATGAGTGAACGTTATGAAAGTGTATTGCTTCCACATAAGCAGAGAAATCCCCATCAGGATCTCATTCATTCAAGAAGAGTTAATTGTCTTGTACTAGTAGCTGTTTAATAACACAAAGTATATGATTCTTATGAGAAAACATCCCATTATTACAAGAAAACATCCACTTCTTACCAGAAGACATTGCAGTACTTCTGGAACAACTATTTTACAAAATGAGATAAATGAGATAACATCTTAATAAAAGAAAGTAGCTTATTTTTACAAGACAATTTCTTAATATTATAAGAAAAGATCTTGTTAGTATGTGACAACATCAAACTTTTACAAGATGACCTCTCATTACTATGAGAAAACATCTTGTTACTATGAGATAATATCTCATCATTATAAAACAATATCTCTTCATTATAAGATAATAGCTGTTTAATGCAAGAAAACATTTTTAAAATGAAATTAAAGTTCTTGCTATTATGAGAAACATTTGTTTTGGTTTTACTAGAATACCTCTCATTACTAAAAACATAAGAGAAAACATTTTGTTACTGTGAGATAAAACAAGAAAATATCTTATTTGTCCTAAAAAAGATTTCTTGCTATTACGAGAAAACATCTTGTTAGTATGAGAAAACATGAAACTTTCAAAATAACATCTCGTTATTATGAGATAACTTAGTCAATACAAGCAACATCTCATTATTACAGTGAAATTTTTGGTATTATGGGAAAAACATGTTGTGAGTATGAGAAACATATAGTTTTTGGTCACTATGAGATAACGTCTTTATTACAACAGAAGATCTTATTACTGTGAGATAACATCTTGTTACTATGTGAAAACATCTGCCTACTGCAAGAAAACATCTCACTATTACAAGACTATTACTTGCTCTTATGAGAAGACATGTTACTTTTACAAGATAATTTCTCATTACTATAAAAAAAACTCTTCCTTCTTACATCGTTGAGAAAACAATACAATTACACAATAACCTGCTATTTCGAGAAAACGCCTTGTGGGATTTTTTTTTTTTTTTTTTACAAGAAAACCTCTCCTTACTGAGATAGCATCTCAATCTTATTTAAACAAAAGTGTAATTACTACAAGAAAACATCAAATTATTACAAGAAAGATTCTTGCGATTATGAGAAAACATCTTGCTAGTATGAGAAAACATGAAACTTTTACAAGACAACATCTCATTACTATGCGAAAACATGTTAGTACTATGAGATATCTCTTTAATAGAAAAAAAAACATCTCCTTATTACCCTAAATACACTGCTATTATGAGAAACATCTAGTTTTTCACAAGACAACCTCTCATTACTGAGATATCATCTCCTTACTGCGAGAAAACACATACAATATATATTTTTGTATGAAAACATCTCATTTTTACAAGAATGAAACATTCTTTTATGAGAAAACATTTCATTACAATGATAAAATATCTTTGTAAGGATGTCTTATTATGTGAAAACTTTTTTTACCACGAGATAGCATCTCATTATGACACACAAGACGAACATCTGCTTTAATGTTTTCTTGTAATATTTACAATTCTTAAACTAGTATTAAGATGAGTTCTCATCATAACAGGATGATATTTTCTCTTCTCTTCCTGTTTCCTCTTTCCGTAGAACAGAAATTTGTATAGCATCATATATTTTTGATTATATTATGATTTTTCATAATTTGTGTTCCTCGTCCACATGCTGTAGGTACCACGATAACCAGGATGTAACCAGCAACTTCCTAGGAGCCATGTGGTTGATCTCAATCACTTTTCTAACCATCGGCTACGGGGACATGGTCCCTAACACATACTGTGGAAAGGGGGTCTGTCTCCTCACCGGGATTATGGTGAGTTTGCCTCTCATGTTACATGTTTTTGTTTATGAACAGTCATCTTCCTTTTGCATTCTAAAAGCAAGACTGTTCCTCTGTAAGCCTGTGTAGATTACTGATACCCTACTATGGCATTATAAAGTACAGTGGATAAAGTGATAATGCTGTTTATTTTGCAGTGGGAAGTGAAACCGGAGGCGATATTTTAAAATTGATTTCCTCTCCCCAGGGTGCCGGATGCACTGCTTTGGTGGTGGCCGTGGTCGCAAAAAAACTGGAATTAACCAAAGCTGAAAAACATGTACATAACTTTATGATGGACACGCAGCTGACAAAAAGAGTGAGGAAATACACAGTACACAATACACAGTTTTGTTCAGTTTTATTTGTATAGACTTAGTTAGTAACAAGGAGGTTTTCCAGAAATCTAGATTTATTGTATAAATTGTACAAAAAGACCTAGTGGGCTTTTTTATAATAAATGGTTTGAAATACTTTACAGACCTTAAACATCAAGGAAGGATGTAATTTAACCCTTTCATGCACAGTGTCCACACTTATGGACAATATTTTTTGAACTTCTCTTATATTCAAGGAAAATAAGTAAAGGTAAATAATCTCCAAATCACATGAGAAAATAACTGTAAATTATTGTGAACCTTTGTAGCCACGTAGGTATTTATGCTACAGTAGCTTTCTAGGGGAAATAAAGAGGTTTTTTGGCGTAAACGAGGAAAAGAGACATAACATGCTTTTTTGGAATGTAAAGGTAAAAAATAAATATGATAGTGCATATATTTAAAAATATATAATATATTTTTATGCTAATTTATGCAAAGTGTGTAAAACATGATCTCCATCTTTCAAATTGCTCTTCTATGAAAAGCATTTGGTGTCACTTTAC
>JAQQZT010000009.1:23418891-23429373 GCA_030068275.1 Clarias platycephalus | reverse complement strand
ATTTATGCAAAGTGTGTAAAACATGATCTCCATCTTTCAAATTGCTCTTCTATGAAAAGCATTTGGTGTCACTTTACAGAATCTGCTATTGTTCGCTTGCATCTCTTACTTTTTGGCAGTCATGATTCTGACGCAAATATTATAATGAGCCTTAGTCACATGACTGATTTGTTGGAAATATTAAGAAATATCACTGTGAAATAAAAAAAAAAACATATTAAAACAAGTTCCAGTTTTTCATTTCCATTTTAAGGATTTTATTTTGGCAGTTTTGCCTTGTGGTACAAATTATTTTAACTAAATAAAGAGTTTAATAATTGTTTAAAGATTCAAGAAATATAACGATTAAATTATTGTGATTTGATAAAAAAAAAATTATAAACCAAATACATCTTTAAATAAAAAAATAATGTGTATCAGACTGCATTGAATAGCTTCAATCAAAAATTTTTTTTTTTTCACAAATTAATACATTTGTTTCTATAAACTGGGCTTTCAGTACTACATATTGACTTGAATGTTAAAAATGTTAGACATTTTTTTTTATTTTATTTCAGGCATACAGTTAAATTTTTTTAATTCATGTATGATCCATTTACTTTCATGCTTCATGATCAAAAGTCATGCCGTACAATTTTAAAGTGAAAAAATAGAAAGAATTTGGATATGCATATAAATGATTGATGCATATAAAATAAATAAACTAATCAGGTATAAATTACACTTGCAGAACTTCCAACTGGTCCATATGTATGTTCATTTTATGTTAATGTTATAAAAAAGGAGGCTAAAGAAGCTAACAATTCATGAAAATGAAACCCAACAGTACTGCGGTGTGAGTATCCCTGTATTCCCTCTACCTCAGGTGAAGAACACTGCTGCAAATGTTCTCAGGGAGACCTGGCTCATCTACAAGAACACCAAGCTGGTGAGGAAGATGGACCATGCCAGAGTCAGGAAGCACCAGAGGAAATTCCTCCAAGCCATTCACCAGTACGTACCCTCCATCCCTGTTTCATTGTTTCACATGTCAGTCTCTGTGACAGAACTACGTTCTGAGCTCTGAATTGTTTGACACCTGTAGCGCAGGGTAACAGTGATGGCGGAAAAGACAAATGAATTCTTTCAAAAGGACAGCTTTATTTCATAAAATGTTGATTATTATTTTGGTATTTGGACAGGACAGTGGCTACCAGAGGTTTGTTTTTGTCTGTACCAGGTTGCTTTTCTCTACTCTGGCACACTCATCAGGTTTTTAAAGTAGTCTTCATAAGCTGTATGATCTGTTAAGTTTAAAACTTGATGAGCATTCTGTCCTGACCCACGGGCACCAAATGGAGTCTAAATAAATTCCAGACAGCGCTAATGATGTGTAATGATGTAGCTGTTGTCAGATCATGAGTAAACAAAATGAGAACTATATTTATAGAAATATTCATTTAGCACATTTCTACACTTTTTGATTGCACAGAATTTTAGCTGATCACCCAAACAGAGCTGATTTACTTACTTATTATTATTTTATTTTTTTCTCTCTGTAATTTATAACTTAGACCATCCTGTTAACAATATCAGTCACACCAGCATGCTAGACTGATTTTCCATGCTCATTCCCAGGAGTATTTCCATGATTTAACACCAACCAGGTAATAAAAGTACTTGCGAAAGTTAATATATGGCAGAATGTACAATATCTGTTCATCTTCAGTAGATGCTTCATCACAGTAAAGGTGAAGTAGCATTTGGAGCCTGATCCAGGAATACTGGAAGGAGCAGCCGAAAGACTAACAACAACATTTCAATACATTAGAAATAGGATGCCAGACTGTTGCAAGGCACCATGCAGCCACGTACACATTCACTTAGTCATTCACACCTAAGGGAAATGTATGGTGGAGAATCTGCCCACATGAATGGGAAATGCAAGGAGACCAGAGAACGTGAAAGAAAAACACATGGATAGAACATAGAAACTTTTCATAGAGCTAGGGATCGAACTGAGATGAAAAATCGAATAACCCTCCCTACTGTATCTTAAAAAATAATGACTTGACTATTTCTGCCTATTCATTTATACAGGGGACATTCAAGTCAAACCAGAATTTGTGATGATTTTTCTCATTATTAAAGACGTAAAAACTATTGAAATTTACAAAAAGACTTCAAGCACATTGCAGTGATGAGACTCTTATCTGCAGTGAAACATTTAAGTGATCCAAACATTTCAAAAAGACCTTGCAACCAATTTACTGGTCATGACGTAGTCTGTGGGAACTGGACACACTGTTCTTCACCAGCACCACTTGCACATTCCAGGAATTATTGTCATATCACCCACACAGTTCTGACCTCGCACCAAGAGATTTTCCACATGCTTGTGCCATTAAAGGTGTTCCTGGGAGGCCAGCATTTCAGACATGAAGCAGGCAGTCCCCGATCATGGAAAACTTTCTACCTTGATGGTATCCAAGCACTTGTGAAACTCTTGGATAAGTGCATTAGGGCAGCAAGGGATTATATAAAGGTAGATTTTACTCACCTAATTGTATTCTGTTGTTCTGCACAATCAAAAGTCCTGGGTTGACTTGAATATCCCTTATATAAAGTTCGGTCTGGTTTGGTAGAGTGGAGAAACCACGTTTTTGGAATTATTTTAGTGTTAAGTTAATTTGGCATAGATTCAGTTTTAACCTTAAATCATTTTACATATCAGTCTTCCACTGTGTCACCATTAAGCATGCACTTCCCAAAAGGCCTGTCTGGACTAAAAAGCCTTTTAATGGAAAATGCCCATTGGCCATGCGATATGCTCCATTTCTACTCTTAATTTGTGGTGAGGAATCTCAGTGGGAGCCTGAAAGTGACTTCTAATGTGTAAATCCTGCATTGGTCCCACTGTTTAGCAGCGGCACACACTTTGCTTGACATTTATAGGACATCTAAAAGCAGCAGCGCACCTTGTAAATGTCATTCTGTTAAGTGACTTGGCAAATCAAGAATGTTAGAAACGGGAATATTCATTCCTGTGCGTGTGTGTCAATGTGTAAGTATATGTTTCATTCAGTTTTGAGAAAGAGAACTGAAACACTAATTGTATGCGACATTCTCTTTTAAATCTTAATGGAAAAACAAACTTGAAATAAAAATAAAGGTGAATCTAGAACAGGGAACATTTTTTCGAGAACATCCTCAACATCCCTGAGGCTCGTCCCATCCTCCCTTTCTCCTTGCTATTCACAAGAGATCGCTTTTACCTTCTTTTATACACACAAACACATTTTTCTCCCTCTCTTCCATGCTCTTTGATTCTTTTTTCTTTTGTCTCCTTCTCCATCTGTCACTTTTTCTTACTTTTCTAAATCTGTTTATTCATCTCTCGCCTTCTGTTCGGTCGCCCTGCGCTCATGGCTTTATGTTAAACTTGATATTATCAGCAAAGGAAACACTGTGGGATTGTAATTTGCATTTGAAGTTCACTGTGTCTCTGCCGACCCTCATGACAGACGGTTAAATCCGCTGTGCATACATACACGCTTTATCTTGTTGTCAAAGTAGTACACATTTGAACAGTATGGTAAAATGGTAAATATATCAATTCATGACAGGTAAAGTCACTTTCCAAAACACCCTATGTGGTCTGCTTGGTGCGATCTGCAAGAAACTGCAAAAATTTATAGGTGAACAAATGTAAAAATTCTGATTTTAAAATAATAAAAACTGTATAACTACCTTCATTCATAGGATACCAATGTTTTTTAAATTATATAGTTTAACTTTACCTTCTGTGATCTTTATAACTTAAGCAAAGAAACGTTGAAATGCATAGAGTGAGCCAAAAAAAATTATACACACTTCAGGAAAAGCAAAATAGTATGATGTATATTATATTAATATAATATTAATAATATTATCATAATATATATATGGTAATATTATATATTTATATATTTTATGGTAATATATATATATAGCAATAAATGTAGTATTAAAATATTTATTTATTTATTTATAAAAGTTTTTCTTTTTTTTAAAGTGTGTATAAATGTTTTTGGCAGACTATATTTATTAATTTATTTATTTCCCTCTTTTTTTTTCCTTCTTTTTTTTCTTTAAGCAGTTATAGACATCTATTTTTCCTCTCGTAACCAGGTTTGTCGGCTAGAATTTATCAGCTGTATCTGACAGTGTTTCACAGAGTGACATACATCACAATATTTACATTCATTCACATATTTCATGATAAGTAATTGAGACACAATGAGTAATTGTAAAATCACTACCTGTTCCCATAATATCCCTTGACATAATTAACCATAATTTCAATTGTATGAGTTGCTGATCAGAGAGTTAGGGGTTTGAGCCCAGCCACCGCTGGGTTGCCATTGTTGGACCCTTAACCCTGTGCCCATATAAAATACCCAGTCACTGGATCATCAGTGCCAGTCTGAAGCCTGGAGAAATAGGAGGGTTGAGGCAGGAACGGCATCCGATGTAAAATGAGTCCTAATAACTTATGGATCAAATGATTCATTGTGATGACCCTGACCAAATGCAAGAAAAAAAGTATCCGTTTTAGAAATCTCTGCTATGCTTTAGTCCCTTTCCTAAACGATCAAAACAGTTATTTTGATAAAAAATAATGTAAATCCGGCTAAATATTTATGGTGTCTTCAATTTGTTTCTTTAGCTTTGCAATAGAGCCACAAGTCTAATTTTGGTATGTAGTTAGTTTAGCACAAAAATAGCACTTGTGTAAATAATCACCTAAACAGCTTTGTTGAGCTGTGATCTGAAAGAAAAGGTGCTAAAAACTGTTGCTTTAGAGATAAAAATAGTTGTAACTCAAAAGGAGGAATCGTCGGTAAACCATTTTGTATAACGCTTTCATTTCTGTATGTAGTGTCCTTAATAAAGAGATGGATTTTATAGATATTTTAAATTATGTACTGGTCCTGCGTAACCATCTGATATTGTGATGCCTCATGATCCTCTGTGAGCTGAACGTGGCGTAGCGTACCTCGCCAGCCGTGCAAACGAACATAGGACATAGACAGACCCCTGCGATTGAGATGTACACCCTGATTAATGATGGCAATTAAAGCAAAGCAGACAGCAAACTGTGCTGCGTAAAAATATCACAAAGAGGAACTACAGCATCCTCCTGTAATACAGACAACTTGATAAAACATCTTTATAGCATTTAAACAGAATCTTTAATAGCATGGAAGCGACCATGCACAGAAACTACTGCACATGGGAGCACGTCAATTCTGAGACATGGACGCTTTATTAACATACATTTATTATCATTCAGAGCTACATAAAACGTTCTGTGCCTCGGTTTGAAAAAGTAATGATATGTTAATGAGAGTAAATTCAGCGAATGCAAAATTAGCCTCTTAGCTCCTGTGCAAAAAATTTAGAACGACAGACACCAGACTGTTAATATACTACATTTAGGGAAAGAAGATATATTTGTATTTTGGGATAAACTGTTTCTTTAAAAACGGCTGCATATGATGTGACAAGTTCTAGAGAGATAAACAGCTGAACAGCTGACAGCCACTTAGCGTTAGCATTCCATTTCCAGCCCATTTTTAATTAGCCACCTTCTGTATTGCTCATTTATTATGTAAAGCTCCTGCTGGTTTATCCAGTGTCCCACAAACTTATGCGAAACTTGATGGACTGGACAGGTTTAGACCTCTTTAGAAAGTCGGTTGTTGTAGATTAGCAGGAGTTGCTGCAAGGCACATACTGAAACAAGATTAATGAGCATTCTGCAGTTTTCTATGAAAAAAAAAAAAGTCTCTTTGTGTATTGTATGTGTACGTACGTTCTTTTCTCCTTGTGTATGTGTGTGTGTTGTCTCGTATTAATGACCTTTGAAAAAAAAAAAGAGGAGCTTTTTTCCATAGATGTCATGCTGAACACCAGTTAGTAGATACTGACTCCTCATTTGCAATACATGTAAATCATAGCATGCTAATTAGATGTTATTAGCATTCACCTTGTGCTAGTCATGTTTGTCTTGTTGATTTTATTTATTTAATTTCTTTCACACTTACACGTAATAGAAGAACACTGTAGTGTAATTCTTTTCAGATTAAAACAATAGAGCTCTATGTCTTCATATTCTACTAATAGATTTTTACTCTTTGAAACTATTACTAAATATTTGGTAATGTACATGCAAGAATGAGACTAAGCTAATTCGAATAAGCCAGTGCACATGATCCAAGTCTATAGAGAGATTTCTTTATCATGATTAAATCAGCAGGGACTCACTTCAGGTTTTTTCAGGTTTTTTCAGGTTTGAGTTAAATCTCAACCCATGTTACATCATGATAAGCACAGTGTTAAAAAAAATTCCACAGAAAACGGACAAATATTAAGAACTGAGTTTGAGTACAAAGAATGAACCTGCACAGGATCATGACAGGCGTTCAAGTTAAATTGGGCCTTGTGATAAAATTTCTGGTAAATGAAGCTCTAAAACGGATTGATATTTACACAGGACTGCAAACACTGTACGGTGATGTGACTCTTTACCGACAAAACCTTCTACCTTGTTGGTATCCAAGTACTAGTGAAAGGCTAGGATAAGTGCAATGGTATAGTAGGGGAGTATACAGAGAAATAAAGGAAGTTTCTATCCTCATCATTATGTTCTGTTATTCTATGCAATCAAAAGTCCCGGTTTGACATTAACACCTCTCATATGTTGTACATATTGTAGTAAGGTTCTTAACCATAAAAAAAAAAAAAAACATCTAGCTATATTGATGTTACATTAGTTCTGAATGGTGATTAAGGTAATCAATCCTGTTATACACAGGTGCTACTCCAAGATTAATTTTCCATCCAGATTATCAGTAGCCCTATTTGGACAGGATTGGATTCTCTGTGATACCTATCATGTCCAGGCAGCAGTTTTGTTTTTTGTTAGTATAATTCAGGCAATCCAGTAAACCAGGAAGTTTTGTATCACACATGCTCATATGTTGTTCTGCACACCATATGCCCAAAAGTATGTGGACATCTGAGTATTGAAACATCTCGTTCTAAAACCACAGGCATTATTATTGAATTTGTTCTCTTTTCCTCTTATACTCTTGTTGGGAAGGCTTTCCATCAGATCAGGCACTGAGAAAGGTGAGAGAAGGCCTGGTGTAGAATTGTGGATTTTCATGGATTCAAATTTTTTGCACATTTTCATGCTAAAACATGTTTATTTCTGGTGAAAAATAAATCATTGCCAGTTTATAAATACATCCTAGATTATTGTGGTGCTTTAACTTTGTGGCAGAATTTTGGGAAAAGCCAACATATAGGTTTAATGCTCAGGTTGTCTGTGCTCTTACACAGTGGATGTGTAAGTGGATCAAGTACAGAAATTATAAGAGGATTATATACAAGCATTTGATTTTATTTGGAAAGCATGGGGGCTCGGAAATTAGTACTGTTGCCTCGCATTTACAGAGTTTGGGTCTCTCCTTCGGTCTGTGTGCATCGAGTTTGCATGTTCTCTCATGCTTTGTCAGTTTCCTCTGGGTACCCATTGACGCTTCCAAATTGCCCGTATTGTGTGAGTGGGTGTGCACTCGTGCCCTGTGATGCATTGGCATCTTAACCAGCCTGGGATAGGCTCCAGGTAATCTTACAACCCTGCACAGGATAAATGATATAGAAAATGAATGAGTGAATTTATTTGGCAGCATCTTAAATTAAATGATTGTCACTGACAGTATTACAATCACTCATTTATTTATTTGTTTTCAAAGCTAAACATTGCCAGGTTCTGTTGCACATGTGAGTATAAAGGTACAGTACTCTATATATATATGCTAGGCAGATAAATACAGTAATAAAAAGAAATTGTTGATGATGCACGTGTGCATGAACTCAAGAGTAAAATGATCATACCACTGGCCAAAATTCACAGATGTGCATGTGCAAAGGATGGAATTACACTAGGTGAGAAAATATCTTTTGCTTTAATCTTTGTAGTACACATTTTTTTCTAGTGTACAATGTACCAGAGATTATTTAAAAACTAAATCGTAATGATATAAATGACTTTTTTTCTGTGACTTTAATCTTTTGGGAGCCGTTTCATTTAGAGTGTGACATTTCAGCTGCAGCGCCAGTTTTCCATCCTTCACTGCACAATCCAGTGTTTTCCCTGTTCTAACACAGCTGACTCAACCCATCAGATCATTAACAAGCCCTTCAGGAGGTTAAAATGTGTGTGTCAGTGCAGGGAAACACTAAAACCTGCACTGAAACGGGGATCAAACCTCAGAACAATGCTAAGATTATTGTTATATAGTATTATTATTTTTATTACTGTATCCTTTTTTTCTTTAAAATGCTTGTGATTTGTTTAGCAGCATTTTGCAGATATACTTGGCCTTTGGTTCTGAAATGACATTGAAATTTGAAGTCTTGTTTCTGCAGTTCTGTTTATGAAGCAGGACCTTAAAATGCTAAAAGACAGGTCAGAGACATGAATCATGAATGTGTCTTCTTCTTTTAACTCTTTAACACTGGGCCAGAATAAACTTAACTCCTTCTATAAGGCAGTTGGCACAGTTCCATACCCATAAAGATCGAGATGGGGTACCAGTGCAGCAGCATGCAGGGTTGAATGCTTCAGCATTTGATGAATTGTTTAAGTCAGTCCTCATTCTCCTGGCAAAGCAGAGTAATAAAAGGATGTGGATTAGCACAGAACTGGGTACATGGGATAATCGGGGGAAATATAGCATCTGTTCTCAAGTCAGTGTGGCATTTGGGGGACTACAAAGAAAAATGCAAGAGCTTTGATTGAGTTTTTGGATTGAGTGAAGATGAGTTAATCTTAGATCAGCAAGTCAGTCCTCAGAAAAACAGTATAGAAGCAATAAGCCATTAGTGGTGGTGTGTGTATTGGCTGGCCTCAGATTAGCAAACCCTCAGATGCACACCAGCTAATTTGAATACAGAAGCTGGTCTCATACAGTAGTAGTATGTCATAAAATGGACTGTTAAAGAGCTGATCTCAGATCAATGAGCTTTGAGATTAAGAATGCAGCAGATGATCACAGATCAAAGAGAGTCCTTATATGGAGTCTGAATTAGTTGATCGCCGATCAGTAAGTTCTAAAATGATGAGTTCTCTGGGTGAGCAAATATCAGGTACTGCCAGGGAAGTAAAGTAAGTGTACTTTCTCAGGCCATAGATCAGTGAGCCCTCAAATGCACAGAACAGCTGTGGAATGCTAATGAGTCAATGAGTGAAGCATCTGATCTCAGATCAGTGACTCCTTAGAGGGAATCACTCAGACATCAACTAATCTATGAAACCTCAGGACAATATACAATAATAGCAGCTGATCTCAAAGGATGAATCTGCATTACCTGATCTTATTGTCCAGTTATTCATCACAGAAAGCTGATCTCGGATCAGTAATTTCTCAAATCCTGTGTATTGATTGCTTAGTCCTAAAATGGAGTGTACATCATGTGATCTCTCGTCAGTAATTTCTCAGACTGTGTACCACAGCTGACCTGAGATCAATGAGTCCTATAATTGTCATAACAGATCAGTAGTTTTCTTCTGAGACTTTTCAGAACACCTGACCTAAGATTAGTGAGTCATAACATGGCCCAATAACAGATCAGTATGTCCTCAAAATGTTCTAAAACAGACAGCAAATAATCATGTACTTTTGTGTCAATCACTCAACCGCTATTTTTGTGCGTCAGAGAGCCAATTTAATCCATGTACTATTAAGAGATTTTTCTGCTAAATCTCTTAATAGTCCTGGAGGAAATGGCTTTTGCTTGGCCACAATCATGTAACTAAATCTCTGATATCATTCAAAAGGACAGTCCTTTCTTACGGTGTTGGTAATTGCTTCGGGCTACAATTCCAAAGCCGTATCTAAAGCTAATTAAACAGGGGTCATGGGTGTCTGGCCTTGACCTAGTGATTTACAGCACTTTTTCTGTTTTAGTTTCTTGACTATTTCAAATCGAAAAATCATTCAAATAACCATTATGTGAAAAGAGAACTGTTAATAAGTAAAAGCAATGTTTTAAAAGTTCTAGCTCAAAAATCAGTAAATCCTTAGATGTACCTTATAGTAGCTGACCTCAGAGCAGTAATTCATCAGACAGTTGTTCATCTCAGATCAAGGCGGGAGGGGAGCAGCACTGATGGTGACAGCAGGATGCAAGGACGATGACGCTCCAGGGATGAAGGTTACCTGTCACAGTGTTTACATGTTGCCAGAGAAGGAAAAAAAAAAACTAGAAAGGAGAGTAAATGAAGGAGTCAAAGACAAGAGGATGTCAGGTATCACTCTGAATACTTAAAATTCCACTGGGCCATTAATATTGCACATCGTCACTGAAAAGCTGTGTGTGTGTGTGTGTGTGTGTGTGTGTGTGTGTGTGTGTGTGCGCGCCCGCGCGCGTGTGTGGTGTGCCATTCTG
>JAQQZT010000009.1:23400299-23416062 GCA_030068275.1 Clarias platycephalus | reverse complement strand
TGTGTGTGTGTGTGTATGTGTGTGTGTGTGTGTGTGTGTGTGTGTGTGTGTGTGTGTGTGTGTGTGTGTGTGTGTGTACATTTGAAGGTCAGAAAATGCCTGAGGAACACCCTGTGCATGTCCCTGTCCCTTTTTCAAATCCACACCATTTTGCTTTTGAGCAGAACAAATTTTTTTCTCAGTCAAGCAGCTCTGTAAATTAGATACAAGATAAACTTGAATAAACTTGAATCCGGACATTTGCGTGCATCCTCAGTGCGTTACTGTCCCTGGTTTAACCACTTCTATTAACAGAACCGCTATGCAGTAATGTTTTATACTACAAGACCACAAGATTAACAGCCCTTGAACTCCAACACCTATTAAAGCTGGATATAAACCTTGTAGATGGTCAGTAACTCCAGAACATACCTAATGGTGTGTGAGAGCCTTTCTCTCGGATTCAGATTTGAAATGCTTTCGGGGAGCTGTTATACTCACAGACAGAGGAAATTCAGAATGGCCACCACACAACAGGATTTAAGTGATGTTAAAGTCGCAAAAGAAAAACGTACACAATTTAGGACATATAGCACTTTTAAAACGTCCAAAGTTTGCTTTTTAAGCTTTGATTTCATTCCGACATGCCAGTGTGGTTTAGAAGACGCAGAAGAGCAGAACGCTATAGCGGCAGCCATCTTGGATAGCTAGAATCACCTTTTTGGTAGCGTAGTTTGCTATTGTTCTGTCTCCCAGGCTTGCCCTATAAAGTTTGAAAGCATAATATACTATTATTAACAATTGTTTGCTGTTTTACAGCCTTATTTATTTGAAAATTTGTTGTACTTTACCATTGTTGTTAAAGAGAGTACAGGAAAATTTTGAGACAGATTTATGGAAAGATTTTAATCGAGATAGACATCTCTTATTTTCAAACTAGTATTTGCCATGAACTGGAAATTTTCTCTCATTCTAATATTAATGTCTGGTGTTGGGGTAGAAGGTGCACTTTAGAGCGTGAATCCTGATAAGTCTATCCTGTAAAACAAGATTTCAAAATTATCCTTGATGGCATCACCCACCTTCTCATCATTACCGCTTTCTGTAAACCAATCTCTTTGAAATCGCTCCATCTGGACCAATCCAACTTCTATTTCCCCTGGGCCTTTTCACCGGGCTGTCTCTTATCTGTCATCAAATTCACACATCCTAATTAGAACATTTGCAGCAGCTCTCATTTAAAAATCAATCCTCAAACCGGCCTCCATGAAACGAAAAGGCAAAATGCATAGATGTGTTACAGCCCTCCCCGACCCCATCCGACCCCAAGTGGTGTAAAGGCCACTTAAGCAGCCAAGTGCCTGGCAAAGTCTCGCTCATAACTCAAAGTGCATTCCAGCCCCCTGCTCGCTTTTCAGCTTTTCATGCCCTTGAGGATGAAATGGGAATGCTCTTGCTTTAGTTAAGATAAGGAGCTCAAAGGAAACGTAATTGAATGGATTTGAATAATTAATGGAAGCTGTATGGATCAGGCTAAGTGGGTTCGTTTAGCAAAGAAGTAAAAAAAAAAAAAAAAAAAACAAGCTACATACAAGTACAGCCTGAATGCTTTCACAGAATTTAATTCATTTATTTTTTTAAAGTTCAAGAGTTGTATTGTTCAGACTTCTCAGTCCAAGAGAGGACTTTGAGTTTTCCTTAGATAACCGTAGATCTGCAGTCTGACCACCATGAAGGTGGAATCTGAGTTCAAGGACAAAATTACATAGTATTCATTATGTAGAGCACTCTTTTAATTAATAAGTAAAGAGAGAAAACTATTTAGACCACTCATGAGTTAAAGTGAGCTATGGACACCAAAGGCACCATTAGGTGTGTAACACAATCCATCTGTGTGATAATAAAACTGTATTTCTTTGTGGTTAGAGTCCATAGTCATGTATCTGTTCCTGTATTGAGACCACTGGAAATAAACCAAGAGGAAGAAATCTCGGCACTGTCAGCATGAAGTTTAAATTCTGACCCTGCCAGCTCTCCATCACTCAGAAACCGAATCTCGCTCACACAGGTTTTATTTTTATTTGTACATGTCCGTGCTATATTTCATAAGGAATTTCAGTGGTTATGGTTCCCATAATATAAACCCTGTTTATAACCCTGGTCTCCTGACAGCACATTTATATATAAAAAAAAAAAAATGTGTCTGTAATTGCTTTTGTTAATAATGCATTATCTGAATATTGGATTTGCATTCATTTACATCCCTAATATCTAATGAACAGATAGTTATTGAAACATTTAAAGATGACACCGCACCTACAGTATGTAGTGACTCAGCAGGAACCCTTATGTCAGATGAGCATTGCAACATAGTTTTTTTTAACCCCTTTTGTCTGCTTTCCAATTGAATACAGTCCTTTAATAACTTGATATTGTCCAGGATACTATTTTCTGTGGTGCTCGTTATTGTACTCCCCTCTACACGCATCAGCAGAATGCCCCCTAGTGGTTCAGTGGTAAGCATGCACTGCTCTCCCTCTACTGACTGGCCTGAGTTTGAGTCCTGCTCTGGACATTGATTTTGTATTAATAGTGTTTTGAGTTAGGCGCATTCATTCGATGTAACCCATCATCATGTAGTCAATGTTGTTCCCGACATAAATCCTCAAATTCTTACTTTCAAAAACAACCTAATACCAATGTTTTGTTTTCCCAACGTGCGTAAAGTTGCCAATTTGACATCACCACAGCGTTTTGACATCCAGAAATTCCTGCTGGGAAATATTATTTGTTTTATGACTAGTCATGAACATTAACACTAACAATATTATTATCAAAAGAACCCACTTGATGCAGTATTTTTTAATAATTTGTATTGGAATGTATCAATTGTTTCCTGCTCTGACATCACAAAAGAAGTGCGGTTAACACCTGAAAACAAATCAACAACTGTTTTTTATCTAACACACCATTAATTAATCATATTAACAAGAATTTAAACATGGAAGCAGCGTAGACGCTGGTGGAATCGTTAGGCTCGAAGTTATGTTCTACAAGATGGTGAGCGTGATTGCATTGATAGCATGACAGTAGAAGCTGATCTCTGATGTTAGAGCAGCATGGATATTAGTGAAAGCAGGAGCTAAATCCTGCTGCACCACAATAAGCAGATAAACAGCATTGTGGGTAATTTCAAAGCATCTATTCAAGATCATTCTGAAATTAGCTACTACTGAAGCTTGGAGCTTGAAGCTTGGAGCTCAACTCAAAATGGATTTTTCATTTGCGAGTGTGAAAATAAACAAACCTGTAGGTCAAGAGTTTTTGTCTGTGGTCATCTCAGCCTTGTCCCTCAATGACTATGATCATGATTACTACAGGACACTCCTCGGGCTGCCTCAGAGATTCAGGGTTTGTGGGTAAGATCCGCTGTAACGGATTTAAAACTGGAAGCTTGCATGCTCTCAGACCCCCATGCTCTGCCCCTTCCTCCCTGCAAGCCTTGCATCTTCCTTCCATTTCCACCTATGCATGTCCCTGGACTGCTTCTGCCTTAAGATTAATGTGCGTGCCTTACCAGTGGACCTAAACCTAAAGACTGTGAAAGTATATACATTTATATCATAACCTGATTACTGACCACTTGCCTGTATTGGGCTCAGATTAAGAAGTGTTAAAATGGAGCAACGGAAGCTGAATGACCAAGCAAACTCTCTAGTGGACCTTGCAAAGGTAAGCGTGACCCCAAACCCCACCTTTCCTTCCTGCCACACCCTTCTCCAATGATTCAGGTGATCTATGAGTAGATGTTCCTTCTGCATGCTGTAGAAACTGCTTTCTTTTAAGTTCAAAATCAAATATGTGTGAGTCTACAGGTGTCAAATGAACAGCTCTTTATGTCTGAGTCTTGCTTTTTGGTGTGGTTAGTGTCTTAGTGTTCTGTATAAGGTTTTTACTTCCTTTCTCTGTTTTCTTTTTTTTTTGTCTCCATTGTTCAAAACCATGATGCTAAAACAGCTCAGAAGTTTTTGTTCAAAAAAGAGATGCGACAACTCGCAGAGTCACTGGCACGCTGCCCATCTGACTCGGCAGAAATCGCACGGCAAACTGGGAAAGCAGACGCTCAGAGAGCTGATGAATCAGCTCAAACGCAGATCCCCAACCCCTCCTCCTCTCTCACTCTATCTCTGAGCTTTAGGCTCTGACATTCAGTTGACCCAATCGGTCACGTCCCAGTTAGCCATGTCCAGCCTCTATGCTGTGTGAGTCATTAGCTAATGTTACCCGGTCGTCTCCTTTCTTGTGCAACACGTCCAGGAGAAATGTAAGAGCTAGTCAGGCAGTGAGGCGGAACTTAGACTCATTCACGCCATCTTTCTCTTGCTGCCACGATTGCCTCTCTCCATCAGAGGGCGACGTAGCATTAATCCTGACGGCAGATGCTGCCACCGGCAGAAGCCTTGTATAATGAAGCTTAAAATAACTCTGGCAGCTGTGCAACTTCAGTCTCCTTTAGTCAGCTTTCTGCAATAAAATTCTCCCTGATGAACCGAGAATCCTCCTCCTTTTATAATCGATGGAGTTTAATTTATTTCCTAAAGAAAAAGTGCTATGAATGCAAATACATATATAAGGTAAGTAAAAAATTCCCATGAGAGAGCTTTGCCTTCTTATGCAGCGGTTGTGCTGTCATGATTGATGGCCGTAATGATAAAGACCTCAGGGAGGCTTCTAACCTTAAAACCGTCTCCATCTTTCCACAAATGAGAAGAATATAGTTCATGTTACATGGATGTTTCACTAGTGTTGCAAATCCCAGCTGCTGTGAGTTCTGCAGCGAAATCTAGACGTGATTAGGGAGCCTCTGGAGAAAGAACTACCCATAGATCTGGCTTCGTCACGTCCCCGTGATTATTTGATCGGTGAGTGATCAGACTGCACTGCAGTGTGAGCTAATAGTACGAGCAGGCAGGCAGTGCAGCAGAGTTTTTCTCATTGGAACTCCACTGAAGCTGCAGAAAAGTGGGCTGAAAGATTTCCTGATTTTGCTGAGTGACAGTCCCCACCAGGCCAATAGTTAAATCCAAACAGCCAGGAAATATGGCATCAATACCATATTGTAGCTAATCTTAACTAGGTTTTATTTTTGCAAACAGTAATTATTGATATCAAGTGAAAAACATTCAGCCAGTCAGCAGAGAGATTCCCAGAGATCTAAGCATCCTTGAGGGCAGGCAGCAGTTTCCTCCAAGTGCCTTGTGGTGCATCATGAGGACCAGCTTGGAAAAAAAGAACCTGTAGACTGATCATGTTTTGGTATCATGTTTAGTGATTTAAGGCTTGAAAATATCTTGTTTTGTTGGCAGATTTGTTTTCTTCTTTCTAGAAATCCAAATGGATGCACATTTCACAGTTTTTTTTTTATCAAGATAATAATTCCTAAAAACATAAACACAGGAGTAATAATGTGATCTAACATTTTATAATTAAATGCTTTTAATAACAGTTTTAATAAATGAATATATTCAAATCAATAATTTGACTCAAGAAATTTCACAGCATGTAGAAAGTTGATGCAAGATATTCAAATGCATTCGTATGAATTTTATGCTTCACTCAGGTGTAAAGGCTTGGCAAGTTTGTGATTAGCTAATGAAATTTACCTTATAATTTCAAGACAAGATTTATGCATCAGAAATTCTTTTAATTTGTCCTTGATTTTAATCATAAACTATGTTTTAAACAATCACAGACTGCTAACTGACTCGTACTTCTTTCTTCTTTTCCTGCTCTCCCCGTGGCCTCAGACTCAGAACATCATGTATGACCTGATCTCGGACCTGAACGAACGTGGTGAGGACACGGAGAAGCGCATTGCCGTGCTTGAAACCAAGCTGGAGACATTGCTGAGTAACCTGCAGGCTCTTCCAGGCCTCATCAGCCAGCTGATCAGCCAGCAGCAGCGTGACTTTCTGGAAGTGCAGCTGCAGCCATATGAGCGCTCGCAGTCTGTATCTCGACGGCGCTCTTCCTCCACGGCGCCCCCTACGTCATCAGAGAGCAGCTAGAGCACCTTGGAGAGTAGAGACCCTTGGCCATCACATGGCCGATGTGCATCTTACTGTAAAGCCTTACGGTGTCTCAGTAAAGCTTCCTCCGCATCCTGGTACCGCGGTGATGCAGCTGAAATGGCGTACAGCTTTTAATTTGTACCTCAAAGTTCTCTTTTCTCTGTTAGCAGGTTCTCAGAGAAATCTTTCCTCAGTATAAAAGGGCGGGGCTATCGTGAAAACCCTTCGTCAGACAGTCATCAGGAGAGCAGTGTCACACAACCTCCATGGCGCAAAATAATACTGTGCCAGTATAGTGCTTCCCAATGGACGTCCTGCTCTTCCTGTCTGTACGAGACTGAGTAATTCCTCAAACCAGCAGGTGTTAGATTTTTTTTTCCATCATCCAGCAGTCGATAGCGGACTGACCCCGCCACGACCGAGCCCTCCCCTTCAGAGCTAACATATAGATTAGAACAGCAGATGTTATGGTCTTCTTCTTCTAAGGGTGCCCCTTAAAAGCTATTCTCACCAAGGGGTCCAAAAATATTGTTTTCTTTTTTTCCTTTTTTTTTATTATTTTTTTTTTTTACCAAATGCATCTAAAGCTATACTTGCACTTCTTATGCACTTCAATGCTGACTGACTAATATATAAATTTATGTTGCTCTTTAGAATGAAAATACACAAAAAAACACATTTAGTCGTTAGATTATGGCCAGAATATACGACTGTGTAGTCTTAAAGCAAGATACAATAACAACTAAACCCCCTCCTTATATTTATAAATGGGACCTCAACCTGAAACTGTGCTTATTTCCTAGATATTAGACCGCTGCTATTACTGCTGCACCATTTTTAAACTCTCAAAGGGATAATTTGTTGAGAAATCTAATTTACTCTAGTTTCTTCTCAATTGGTGTCTGATATTTTACGTTTTGTAGTTTTGCACTGTAAATCATGTGGGAAAATAGTAGGTCTAACTTGTGCAAAAATTTCTCGAAATGCATCTCAGTACTGTAATGTTATAGAGACGGCCATTTTGCTAAACAGAAACGTTCTTTCTTTAAGCACAGTTTGGTGTTATTCCTTCCTACTGACTTCTTTTACCCTATTACGTTTATACTAGTAAGCAACAAAGTAGGTTTAAACAATCCTCATAAATGTTTCCTCTGACCAATTTTCAGTTCCACACTAAGGACTTTAAATGAGTTCCCTTTTTATGGTTTGACTCGCAAAAATGAAAAAAAAAAAAAAACTATAACCTGAGTTTCATCTTATCCTCATATACCTCACATCCTCATATCATACTGTACACTGCCTGGCTAAAAAAAAGTGACATTAAAACTTTGAGACAAGTTTTGATTATGGCACATAGTGGCCAGTTCGTGTGTCTGTTTACACACATAGTTATAGTAAGTCGAGCTATAACCATTTGGCCATAGGCCATTTAATTGGTCTGCTGTTCCATTATATGAAGTGTGTCCGACATTGCTACAATGGGTGGCAACGTGATCCATTTCACCTTGTTAATATTGTATTCCCAGTTGACCAATTTAGTCACACACCAAAACACTTGACAAACAAGTTAGCTAGTGGCAAATTGGCAGCATGTCGAGCACTGAAAACATAGACAACTTTATGCATGTAAATGTCCTGAATGATTCCTCATGCTCAAAGAACACATCCATTGCTCTGAAATAGGGCCTTTTTCCATTGCTCCGAAGTCCAGTCTTTATGCTTCCAAGGAAACTGAAGCCTTTTTTTTTTTTTTGTGAGTCTCACTAACATGGTTTTCTTATAGACACACAGCTGTTTAGTCCCAGTCCTGTGAGTGCTTGTCATATGGTGTGGATATGGAAATGCTCTTACAGTCACTATTAAACATAGTTCTGATTTCTACTGGCCATCTTTCATGATGCAACATCACGCTCTTCATGATTTTCTTTTTCTATCGACATTGGAGAACTATCTTTCCAATTCTTCTTTATTCCAATTATTTTAATGTAAGAAGCAATTTCTTTTTTTGCTACAGACCAAAAAATCCCTCTAAAACAGCATTTGCTTTAGCCAGGCAGTGTATAATACCTTTTGTTTAAAGTATATAGAGACAAAAACTAAATAAAATTAAGCTTGAAAGGAAATAGAAGGATTATCTGGTTAGTGTAGAGCTAATATAGTTAGCTTGCTTTGCTAGTACAAAACCTAGCATGTAACATGCCAATAAAACAACTTAGCTTAAGAAGTCATCGAAGCTAATATGTCTAAAACGCTAATACTGTTTTTCGTTTAATTGCTAAAAACGGCTTTGGACTGTGCACGCCCATAAGACAATCTATACACTTCTTAGCGTGAATGTTCTTGTTAGCTTCATTAGCCTCGTAGAATCAGTGCAAAACTAAGAAAGCCAGCATCGGACATCAAACATGTTGAAAGATTGGCAAATTTTTGTGTAACGAGAAAAATGTTTCTGGTATGATTTCTTGCCAAACTATTCCTTTATTAGCAAAGTGCATCTCTCTCTCTCTCTCTCTCTCTTTCTCTCTCCCTATCTATCTTTCTCTCTTCAGCAGGTGAGAACAAGGTGTCAGCTCAGTGTTCTGTTCGTCTCCAAAATCTCAACAAAACCCACATTCACCGGACTCTATTTCTGGATGTATCACATCTGTCTAAGAGCAGCAAATATCTTTGTTCGGAAATGCCTATTTTTATACTCGTGAGGACAAGCACACCACCTAAAATCCGTCTCTGTCGAAGAACACAACACTGAAAAACTCAAACAGCAGCCGAGAGCGTGGCTGGCGATCGGAACCAAAGCTGTGAAAGCTAGCGAGAGCTCAACTGACCCTCGACAGCTTCCTGTAGGGATCCTGGAAGAGCATCTGGGCTTCCGTCCCAGGCGACCTGTCAGTATGTAATAATAACTCTACTGTGACTTTCAAAAGGAGAAAAAAAATGAAAACATCTCATGTCACACGTCAGATGACTGTTGGAAGCAGACGTGGCTCACTAGAGGAAGAAACAAGTTTCCACGCAGATTAGGTCTAGTCTTAGAATACATAAATGTTGTCTCTCCGAAAAAAACTAAAACATAAATCTGTATTTTTGTATATTGAGTTGAGTGCAAAAGTTTGCATCCCCTACAATTTCTACTATCCTGTAATCTCAGTATTATTCTTCACCCAGATAGACGATTATAATACCAAGCTGTATCTACAACTAATTAAAAATGAAACAGTGGTACATTCTGTATAAACCAGAAACTCACTAAAAAAAGAAAAACAGTTGAACTGAATCTCCAAACCTGATTTAAAAAAAGTTAGTACATGGTACAAAAATTACAACAAGTGCATGTAATGCCATGTGTGCATTTCTTCATCCCTCAAACCCCCTCTGTTTCGTTCCTCTTTCAAGTGTGCCATTTCAGTATCTATGTAAATGAGCTACTGTTGAGCCACGCCTCTTAATGGACCAGCAGAGCTGAGCAACAAGCCAGGGGAGGGGATCTTCTTATATAAGGTTATAAAGTATTTCAGTTGTAGTATTAACAAAGAAACTTTGAGGGAGACCTGTGTTAAATAATAAAATGTAGGAACTTGAAGCAAGGAATAACACACTCTATGCCATGTGCTTATGTGCAAGTAATCCATATCAGTGGATTATAGTGGATCATAAAATTATAAGTGGACAATTTTCATGTAATCACATGATCTGTTATGTGATTATGATCTGCTTTTAACACAGCAATTTGGCCAACATGTACAAGTCTTACTTTATTACACGTTTTAATAGTTTCTGCTTACAATTCATGTTCATGAGAAATGTTAGTTGTTGTTATAGCTTATGCTCTAACAATGCTAAACGTAAATTCCCCCATCAGCATCTCCCTCTCTCTATCCCTCTCTCTCTCTCTCTCTCTCTCTCGCTCTCTCTCCCTTTCTTTGAACATAATGCAACCAGAGAAACAGGAAAGTCTGTTCTCTTCCTAATGAGAAACTTTAAAAAGCACTGTGAATGTTTCAAAGTAATGACACCCCTAGAGACTTTCCATAACTTAAATAAATAAATAAACTTATATATATATATATATATGTGTGTGTGTTAAATATATATACTGTATATATAAACATATATAACATAACATATAACATATATAACAACTATACTGTATTTCTTCTTTATTAAACAACAGCACATAATATATTTATTATCAGTCTTAGATTAGATTGAACACTTATTAGAACAAGCACATTAATATTAGCGTCTACTGTACTTTCTAAGCCGTTTCCTGTCATGCACACCTTCTGACCAATCAGATTGCAGAACTGAACTGCAGCTCGGTGTAAAGAATCTTCATTTCTGAGTCTGTTGTTCGTGTTCTCACCATGTCCATGTGTGTCTTCATATATACTGTAACTTCATATAGTTATTAGATAATATTTATAGCTACATCACATTAAGAAATGGGGATGCAAACTTTTAACAGTTATTATGTTGTATCTTTCATTGTTAATATTTTAAATGACACTATTTGCCCTCTTTGGTTAAACTTGTGCACTCGAAACATTCTACATCTTTTTAATGAGCTTCTACGTCTCTTTAATCGTTTAAAGTCTGTCTCATAATAACAACTTTTCATTTGGACCAAATCTAACAATTGAAATGATCCAAAAGTTGAGATTTAGTTAAGACGAAGATGGTTTAAAGGTGCGGTTTGTCATTTATAAAACTAACTTTTAGCCTGTAATAATTATATATATTTTAAATAAATATATGATATAATATATTTACGTTATAAAATAAATAATTTTTTCTTTATCCCTATAACGTATTTTAAATGTTTATTTGTATCAGGCTTTAATTCATTTCTGGCCTAGAAATTAATCTAGTTCCTCTACAGCTGAAACCATAGCTCTTTAAAGCTAATTTCTACTAGTGTGACAGTGCAGAGAGAGGACTTATGGGTAATCATATCACACAGGAGCACAGTGACAAGCCAACATGCACAACTAAATCCTTACAGTATATCTAACAGTGTATCTAACAGTGTATCTAACAGTGTATCTATGGTGCTGTGTGTCAAACAGACTTCAGGTAAACGCCAGTTGTTCTGAGTGGTGAGCTGATATTGTGACCCTTCTTCTGAGTTGAGAGTAATATTGTCACAAATGCATTCTAGAGGCAGGGTAAAGAAGGACATGATTGTTTATCATGAACTATATCGCATCTTTTCTGTTTTCAATCTCAAGACTTCACAGCCTTTTGCGTTTTGTGGAAATTTTACCTTTAGGATTTATGCAACATGACCCCCTCATGTGATCGCACATGCACTTTTACAGACATATAAAACATAATTGAGGAGCTGGAAGATAAACATGAGTTTTTGTCGTTGTAATTCACTTCGCAGCCAGCAGAGAGTGCAAACCGCACCTTTAACACAATATTGAGCTTTTCAGCTAGAAATTCACTTCAGAATTCTTAAAAGGATAACAAATTTGCTAAGTAATCAAGGTCAGCTAAAATAGTAATCCATATCTAAGACCAATTTTAGTCTAAGACTAGACCAAATCTGCCAATCGACTGGGACCTGAGAGCTCAGTGTGTTTCGGTTCTTTTAAAGAGACTCCTGTGTCTGATTCCTGGTGGTCGGGTGCAAGTTACTCGCATGTTACAGACTGTGATATTTTTTGGGATGCCCAACTCATCTGATGGCCTGAAGCTGGATGGATCAGCGCTCTACAGAGTGAGAACACATCCGACGTACAAGATCGGTGCTGGATCCAGCAAATTCACCAACATTTGAGTGATGATAATGTATGCAAAATGATTATGAACAATAAAAAAAACACTATTTACCAAACAAATGGCACTGCTTATTAATTAGTGTGTAGAGGATTTCATAAAATTGAGCTTGAGGTGTAAAAATGAACTTTATATATCAATCAAGGTATTTAAAATGACATTTTTAATATTTTATATGTATTTTTGGAAATATTAATTCATTACAATGCATTTTTACAAGTCTGACTGTTTAGTCCTGGAAGCAAAATTACCCAATACCTGATTTTTTTTTTTTTTTATACAGAAGCATAAAATCAAAAACAATACATTTTATTATAGTGCCTTGGGTAATTTTGTCTACACTTAAACAAATAAATTTTGGAATTCAACATTGTTAGCAGGCTGATATAAAGAAATGTCTACTGACGCCTAGCTAAAGTCCATCATCAGTAATGTATCCTGAGTTCATTGGGTGTTTCGGGTCTTTCAACATCATACACCCTCACTCCGGCGACCCATCTGAGGCTGATCAGACCTCAGCTTGTACTCTAGCAGCACTAACCCACAGATCTCCTCTCTTAATCCATATCCACCTCAAGGCTGTCTCTCCAGCCTCTATGTTCTCCCGGATGGCTCTTCTTCTTCTCTCACCTCTGATGCCGAGTGCTGTGTAGGCTCCCCAGAGGGACCAGCCAGCAAAGCCCCTGCACCCAAACTTTCCACCCTTCTTTGTGGCATTCCTCGACAAGGCCCTGATATTTTTCCTTTTTCCGCCAAAGGCTTCCTCCATTCTGTCCTCCCATGGCACAGTGAGCTCCAGCAAATTATGTTTTGGTTGCCTCTGTCACCAGCACAAATATGGTCAAATATAAAGAATTATAATTTATTTTAACTATGTTTGCAGATAAAAGAAACCCAATGATTCCCTGCTGCAGTGTGACACCAGAACCATAAAATAAAAAACTATACATTTCATTAAAGTGTCTACTATTGTCTATACATCATCAAATTATTTTTTTTATTTTTAGCATGTGTATCATTCTAGGAAAATATAATTGTGATTTATTTTAAATACGTTTTTAGACATGGAAAACGATTCCCTGATGATTCCCTGCTGCAGTGTGACTCCGCGCCAGCAGGCGGCGACATGCGACCAGAAATATAAAATCAGCAAGAACACATTTATTAAAGTGCCTTAGCTACCTTTGTCTAAAAATAATACAATTAATTTTGGAATTTTACTTTTAAGCAGGCTTATCAAATAAATTATGATTTATTTTAAATACGTTTTTAGATAAGGAAAACATCATGATTATATGCTGCTGTGTGAGTCCGCACCAGCAGGCGGCGACATGCGGACAGAACCATAAAACCAACAAGAACACATTTTATTAAAGTGCCTTCGCTACTTTTGTCTAAAGATAATCCAGTTAATTTTGGGATTTAACTTTTAAGCAGGCTTTTCAATTTAATTATGATTTGTTTTAAATACGTTTTCAGATAGGGAAAACATTATCATTCCATGCTGCATTGTGACGGCGACACACAATCAAAACCATAAAATCTAAATCTATAAAAAATTTTATCAAAGTGCCATATCTACTTTTCCATACACATAAAATACATTTTGAAATGAAACTTTTAGGTATACCATTCTAGGCAAATACAGAAAATGATTATTGATTATTTTAACTAATATTTCCGATAAAAGAAACATGATGATTCCCTGCTAAAATCTATAAATTTGATTAAAGTGCCATATCTACTTGTGCCTACACATAAAAAAAATTTAACATGAAACTTTTAGGTATATCATTCTAGGCAAATACAGAAATTGGTTATTTTAAGTAATATTTCCGATAAAAGAAACATGATGATTCCCTGCTGCAGTGTGACTCCGCGCCAGCAGGCGGCGACATGCGACCAGAACCTTAAAATCAAAATCGATACATTTTATTAAAGTGCCATAGCTACTTTTGCCTATACATAAAATACATTTTAAAATGAAACTTTTAGGTATATCATTCTAGGCAAATACAGAAAATGATTATTGATTATTTTAACTAATATTTCAGATAAAAGAAACATGATGATTCCCTGCTGCAGTTTGCCTCCGCGCCAGCAGGCGGCGACATGCGACCAGAACTATAAAATCAAAAACACATAATAAAATTATAAATAAACATTTTAACTCTAGGCAAATTATGCACAATTATTACTGATTACTTTAACTACTTTGTCTGATAAAAGAAACCATGCAAGATTCCATGCTGCAGTGTGACTCCGCGCAACTTGGCCAGAACCATAAATTCAAAAACATTTTATTAAAGTGCTTTGGCTACTTTTGTCTACAAGTAATCAAAGTAATTTTAAAATGAAATTTTTAGGCGTATTATTCTAGGCAAATACAGAAGATTATTATTGATTATTTTAACTACTGTTTCAGTAACACCAGGCCAGAACCAATACATTTTATTAAAGTGCCTTGGCTACTTTTGTCTAAACATAATAAGATACATTTTGGATATTTTTAGCAGGCATATCATTATAAGCAAATATGATTATGACTTATTTCAACAAATTTTTAGGTAAAAGAAACTTGAGGATTTCCTGCTGCAGTGTGACTCCACGCCAGCAGGAGGCGACCCGCGGTCCGGTACTCAAACACGATCCTTTTTCGCGACGAACTGCTCGCGCGACGGCATGTCAGCGGTGTGTGGAATTACATTAGCGCTGGGCTGACAAGTGATATAAAACTAAAGACTGGGGAAACTCTAAGTAGTGCATATTATTTCTTTTATTTCTTCAAATACTCCTGCGGAAGGACCAACGCCGGGAAAATGAGTTTACTGGCCAAAATCGCGGAAATCGAGAACGAGGTTTGTGTGTATAGCAGGTTAGCTTACTATAAAACGGATGAGTCTCAAATAGCTTTCTATGAAGTATGCACGCGCACTTTGTAGGGTGTTGGATTAATTATGTCAGCGCCTTTGGTTAGAGCACTAGATCACTAGATCCCGTTAGAGAACGGGATTGGGACACGGCCCAGCAGCGTTAAAACTGTGGCCACGATTTAATTTTAACGATTAAGTCTTCCAGCTTGTAAATTATTTATGGTTATACATTTGGATCATAGTGAAACAGCACGTCCACCACTTCACTTTAATTTTAATCAATTTGGTTATTTAATATTATATCTGGCCTAATGCAAACTGAAGTTAGCTTGCCTAGCTGGCACTGACGCTACAGCGCCCAAACCGTACATACACTTCATTCTTAATTCAAAAGAAGTAAACTATTTTCTAAATAATATGATGACAAATGAATACACAAATCATGATTTAATGTAATAGGGTAAAAAAAAAAAAAGTGCTAATGAATGAGGAATGTTCTCAAACTGTAATCTCGCGATATTTCACACCCAATACGATGATATCTAGGTGTCTATTCCAATTCGATATTACATTTCCTCCCGATTTTTTTGTTGTTGTTGTTTTAATAAAATGTGGCCCATTTTTTAAATAGTATTAGTTTGTTCAAAAACCAAGCACAGCATTTAAACGATACAAACTAACTTAAAATACAAGAGTTTAACATTTAACTTGGAATTAAATTAAACAATTTCTCTTGCGCCACTCAGAAGCTTCTGCGATCGGTACAGAACCGTTTATAACTGACACTGTTCGGCCGATCACCAGTCATTACTAATCAATCTGAAAACCAGCCAGTTCTGGTCATTGGCGGTTGACTGGTTAATCTCTGTTATAAATGTACCAGGCACGTGCAGAGGGGGGGCGGAGGGTGCTTGAGCACCCGCCCCTTTCCTCCAGGCTGCCTCAAGTGCCCTTTTCTTGTTTTTTTTTTTTGTTGTTGTTGTTGTTTTTTGTTTTTTTAATGTGTATGTGCGTATGGAGCCCTGTCTTTTCCCCACAACAATAAAATGTAACTATTAA